>JAXCGZ010015829.1:5000-44105 GCA_037179515.1 Halocaridina rubra | reverse complement strand
ATTGGATATTCATTACCCATCTTTTGTAATCCCTTCATATCTGACATGTCATTACACTCTCCATCTCTGTTTCTCTTTACAGCCTGATAAAGACTATTTTATTTTATCATTTTTTGGCCTGTCCTGGTGTCACAATCATCTTTAAAAAAAAAAAAAATCTCCCACAAAAAAATCTGCGATGCACTGAATTCGCAACAGTTGAACCGCCATATAGTGAGGGGTTACTGTATACACCTTTTTCACTTTTTTCGCGTGTTTATAATTCGCAAAATTAGAATAATGCCCCTAAAAAATAATAGTACAAAAAAAAACAAAATTCGCGAATAACACCTATGCAAAATAATTCGAAAAATATTTTTTCATTTTAGTAAATAGTCGGAGGCACTTTTCTGCTACCCTCCTCCTCTTCTACCACTTAATGCGATCGGATATTATGAAGATATGGAAAAAATTCATTAAGAACAAAGAGTAAACAAATTTTTGCTATAATATCGTCAGGGAAATAGCGTGCGAGGGTGCATCACCTGATACGGAAGTGGCAAAATGTTTGTGGATAGAGGTTCGCTCTCATGCATCCTCCTCCTCTTCTAATGCTTAATGCGATCGAATATTATGAAGAAAATTAAAAACAGCATTAAGAACAAACAGCAAACAAATTTTCGATATAATATCGTCAGGGAAATAGCATGCGAGGGTGCATCAGCTGATACGGAAATGCAACGTTTGTGGATAGAGGTTCATTCTCCCGCATCCTCCTCCTCTTCTACCGCTTAATGCAGTCGAATATTATGAAGAAAATTTGAAAAAAGCATTAAGAACTAACAGCAAACAAACTTTCGCTATAATATCGTCAGGGAAATAGCGTGTAGAGAATATATATATTTCATTTAAGTTTCCCATGTACAGTACGATATACGTTTTCTTTGCAATGAATTGTATAGTTTTCTTTTTCTTTCAGTTGACTATGTTTACGTTTAGATTTCGTGCAGCATGGTCGATATGTAAAAAAGATAGAATAATATTTAGAACCAAGGAATGTTAATTATATGTACTATAATCTTGAAAATTAGACAAACCCCAAATAGAGTGAGTGAATAAATATTTTATTAGTAAGATATTGTGCCTGAATAGTGATAAGCATCATCTGATGCGGAAACGGCAGACGATAGAGGTTCGTTCTCCTGCATCCTCCTCCTCTTCTACCGCTTAATGCTATGGAATATTATGAAGAAAATTGAAAAAAGCATTAAGAACAAACAGCAAACAAACTTTCGAGATAATATCGTCAGGGAAATAGGGTGCGAGGGTGCATCAGCTGATACGGAGGCAGCAAAATGTTTGCATCCTTGTGCTCACTGCCACCATGCACGTCCCAGTGTATGCCTGTTGCCCACCGCATAATAGAGTGCATTAATTTGTTTACTGTACAGTAAATCTGTATATCTTTTATACTACACTATTTGCATGTTAATATAAATAACTACAGGTCTTTCTGCTTTGTTATGTACTTATAAAATATGTTTTACTTATCTTATATTTTGGCATAGTGTGTCTATGTACGGTTGTGAAACGTATCTATGCCCATTATCATTATTTCTTATGGAAAATTGCTCATTACGTTACGCGATTTTCACATTACCATCACTTCTGAGAACCTATCTTTTGCATTATTCCAAGAACTAGGTGTGTATATATATATATATATATATATATATATATATATATATATATATATATATATATATATATATATATATATATATATATATATATATATATATATATATACCTCTTGAAATAACATTAGGATAGGTTCTCAAATGGCACGTGTAATATAAATTATACCTAATTTAAACAGTCAATTTCCATAAGGAATAATTATAATAGGCATAAATACGTTCCACGCCCGTACATAAACGTGCTATGCCAAAGAAATAAGATAAGTAAAACATATTTTACATGTACATAACAAAGGTGAAATACCTGTAGTTATTTATAGTAAAATACAATTAGTGTACAGTATAAAAGATAAACCTGTACAGATTTACAAATAAGTACAGTACAGTAAACAAATTAATGCACCCTTATGCGGTGGACAACAGGCATACTGGGACGTCCGTGGTTGCAGTGAGCACGTGACTTAAGCGGTAGGAGAAGAGGAGCAGGATGCGGGAGAACGAACCCCTATCTGCAAATGTTAACTTTGTTATATACTTATGAAATATGTTTTACTTTTCTTATATCTCTGGTATAATGTGTCTATGGAAGGTTGTGAAACGAGCTATGCCCATTATCATTGTTTCTTATGGAAAATTGCTTATTGAATTACGTGAAAATTATAATTCGCGGGGATTACAAAAGATGGGTAATGAATATCCAATTCTCTGCTGGGTTTTAATATACCTCTGCATTACTTTCATGATGTCTATTCCCAAAAAAATAATTTTATCATGTATTTCGTATATCATGTGAGTTTCATTCTTGAGAGACCAAATCACTACACTAACCTCTTTTCGTCCGGCTCCTTATCCCATCTTTAAGTTAAAAAAAGTAAAAGAGAATGATAGAAGTAAGCACGTACAGCTATAAACAATCAAACGAGAAACAGCTGTTATTGTTATCAACAGAATTGGCTAACAGCTGTTTTATTTCATTTCAACCATCATACGATAGTAAACAGTTACTTTACTTATGGTAAACATGACGTCAAGTAGAATAGGACAGATTTATTTGTTTACATTATACCCAAAGTTACCATGGAGAAAAGATCAGCAAGGAAATGTGCTGCTAAATTTAAGCTGCAAGTTATAGCTCAAGCTGAAAAAACAAACAATGTTCAAGCTGCTAAGCTATTTGGCATTGGGGAAAGCTGTGTCCTATGCTGGAGAAAACAAAAGAGAAATTAGTGGTAACTCTTTATAAATGTGCAAATCGTGGATCTAAGTGTAAATGGCCACATTTAGAAGATAAAAGTGGAAAGGTGGGTGTCAGAAAACCAAGAAAATGGTTTTAGTATAACACAAATTAATATGTTATGCAATTAAAGAAGCAAGAAAATTAGTTTACCACAATCAGCTGATTTGGAAAAGCATAGGCCTAGATTGTAGTCTCGATCGGCTAAATTTCTTATAAGTATTCGCTATGTTTGTGTTTTATAATACAATACTAACATGTGAATATTACATTCATTATTATTGGATACAGTTAAGTAAAACATTGCTTTTACCAAAATCATGTTTACTTTAAATACAGCTGTATATTTTAACTAGAGTAAATGAATATATAGTTTGGTCAGCGGCGTTGCCTAGGCCTGCAGTACATACGTTATTTTTATATCTCGTGTATATGACTCACCTAAAACTAACTTCAAAAAAAGGTCTTAAAAAGTCACATGATACATGAGTATATATATATATATATATATATATATATATATATATATATATATATATATATATATATATATATATATATATATATATATATATATATATATATATATATATATATATATATATATATATATATATATATATATATATATATATATATATATATATTATTATTATTATATATATATCTACCTTGGCTGTTTCCCCCTATAATTGGGGGGTAGCAGACATCAAGAAAGGAAAACAATAAGGGGATTACTTTGCTCTATGGGCAGTGACGAGGGAGCTAGCGACCGTTCAGATGACACTGCTGGAGTGCCACAGCCCATCCCCCCGGCTCTTCCACAACCTGTGCCGCTTCACAACTACCAACTCCCCTGCTGCCCCTACCACAGGGCTACCTCTGTAAGATGCAGCCCCGTGGTAACAGCAGATGCCCATCAGAGCTGTGTCACAATCGCTCGCCACTCATTCCTATTCCTAGCACGCTCGCTTGCTTCCCTCACATCCATCCTCCTATCATTCAGGTCTCTCCTTACTCCATCCATCCATCCAAACCTAGGCCTCCCTCTAGCATTTCTCCCATCAACTCTCGCATTCATCACCTTTTTCAGCAGCCTTTCTTCATCCATCCTTTCCACATGGCCAAACCATCTCAGAACATTCATATCTACTCTGGCTGCAATTTCTCTCCTCACACCCGTTCTTGCTCTCACCACTTCATTCCTAACCCTATCCAATCGAGATACACCAATCATACTCTTCAGGCATTTCATCTCAAACACATTTAGTTTCCGTCTCTCACTTACTTTCATTCCCCATAACTCTGATCCATACATCACAGTTGGCACAACCACTTTGTCATACAAAACTTTCTTAACATTCATTTCCTACCCTCTATTCTTCATCACTCCTTTCACTGCACCCAACACTTTACATCCTTCATTCACTCTGTGACACACATCTGCTTCTACTCCACCATTTGCAGGTATAATCGAGCCTAAATACTTAAACTGATTAACTTCCTCAAGTGTCTCTCCATTCAACATAACATTCAATCATGCACCATCCTCATTTCTTGTACACCTCATAACCTTACTCTTTCCCACATTCACTCGCAACTTCCTTCTCTCACACACCATTCCAAAGTCTGACACTAACTGACACAGATTTTCCTCTGAATCTGCCACCACCACAGTATCATCTGCAAACAGCAACTGATTCAGCTCCCACTCGTTATCATCCCCATCTACCATTCTCTAACCTCGACCACGCACTCGTTCATTCACCTCTCTTACAACTCCATCAATACACAAATTGAACAGCCATGGTGACATCACACACTCACTGGAAACCACTCACTCACCTCATTTCCTACCCTAACACAAGCTCTACTGCCCTCATACAAACTCTTCACTGCATGCAACAATTTACCATTAATTCCATATACAGTGTATCCTCGGTTATTCGCGCTTCTTGGTTCGTGTTCTCACTCTATCGCACTTTTTTTTGGATATATTATTATTTTATTTTATGGGTATACGCAAAAATATTAAAATATTGAAAAAAAAAAAATTCAGTATTTTCATTTTTTTATTGAAATTTACGTTGCGTGCTGTTATTTATAATGTAAAGGGTGTTTTTTTAACAGTGTAGGGAGGGTTTATACAGTTCGTAAACGAAAAAATAATTGTGATTACCTAATTGTGTTTACGGGAAAGAGCCCAAAGCTCGTATCTTCCCGTCTCCTCATCGGTTCCATTTTATACTTAGTGATACTTATCATACCTCCTCGCTTAGCGAATTCCAATTATCAACTACTCTTACACTGAAAAAGTATTTCCTTGCATCCTGCAAAGAAGTTTTCTTACGAAGCTTCAAACTATGACCTCTAGTTCTAGAGCCAGCCATATCAAAATATCGATCCCTATCCACTCTATCATAACCATGAAGGAATTTAAAGACTGTCACCATATCCCCCCTCACTCTTTTAGCTTCGAGTGATGGTAAGTCTAATTCCCTCAGCCTCTCATCATAACTGAGATTGCGTATTTCTGGCACCAGTTTCGTGGCATGTCTTTGAACTTTTTCAAGCTTAGCTATGTGCTTTTTCAAGTGCGGATTCCAAAAGGGGGCTGCATATTCGAGTTTTGGCCTCACATAGGTTACATAAATATTTCTGAACATTTCCTTGTCCATGTGCCTGAAGGCTATCCTTACATTTGATAAGAATGCATATGCTGCCCTTACTATGCCATTTATATGTATTTCTGGAGACAAATCTGCCAGTATGTTTACTCCTAGATCTGTCTCATTTTCTGTCTCTTGAAGTTGTACTCCAGCCACCGAGTAGTCAAGCTTGGGCCTTCTTGCACTTGCACCCATTCTCATTACCTTACATTTTGAAGTATTGAATTTCATTAGCCACTTTTGTGACCACTCATGCAGATTATTTAGATCCTCCTGAAGTTCTCTACCATTGTTCTCGTTTTTTACTTTCTTCACAATCTTTGCATCATCTGCAAACATATTCATGAATGAATTTACAGACTGTGGTAGGTCATTTACATATACAAGGAACAAAAGTGGCCCTAAAACTGAACCCTTTGGAACTCCACTACTAACTCTTCTCCATTCAGACACTGAGTTATACAGTATGTGTGTCACGTCATCATCAGCTCATTCATCGTAATTTTATCTATCACTTTCATAAAAATTTACGTTCCTTGTTGTTATTTATAATGTAAAGGGTGTTTTTTTAACAGTGCAGGGAGGGTTTATACAGTACGTAAACGAAAAAATAATTGTAAATGAGTATGTATGTCACGTCATTATCACCTCATTCACCGTAATTTTATCTATCACTTTCATAAAAATTTACGTTGCTTGCTGTTATTTATAATGTAAAGGGTGTTTTTTTAACAGTGCAGGGTGGGTTTATACAGTACGTAAACGAAAAAATAATTGTAAATGAGTATGTATGCCACGTCATTATCACCTCATTCACCGTAATTTTATCTATCACTTTTATAAAAATTTACGTTGCTTGCTGTTATTTATAATGTAAAGGGTGTTTTTTTAACAGTGCAGGGAGGGTTTATACAGTATGTAAACGAAAAAATAATTATAAATGATTATGTTTGTCACGTCATTATCACCTCATTCACCGTAATTTTATCTATAACTTTCATAATAATTTACGTTGCTTGCTGTTATTAATAATGTAAAGGGTGTTTTTTTAACAGTGCAGGGAGGGTTTATACAGTTCATAAACGAAAAAATAATTATAAATGAGTATGTGTCACATCATCATCACCTCATTCATCGTAATTTTATCTATCACTTTCATTAAAATTTGCGTTGCTTGCTGTTATTTATAATGTAAAGGGTCTTTTTTTAACAGTGCAGGGAGGGTTTATACAGTACGTAAACGAAAAAATAATTGTAAATGAGTATGAATGTCACGTCATTATCACCTATTCACCGTAATTTGATTTATCCCTTTCATAAAAATTTACGTTGCTTGCTGTTATTAATAATGTAAAGGGTCTATTTTTAACAGTGCAGGGAGGGTTTATACAGTACGTAAACAAAAAAATAATTGTAAATGAGTATGTATGTCACGTCATTATCACTTCAATCACCGTAATTTTATCTATCACTTTCATAAAAATTTATGTTGCTTGCTGTTATATATAATGTAAAGGGTGTTTTTTAACAGTGCAGGGAGGTTTTATACAGTGTAAACGTAAAAATATATTAAAATATCTATGTACATATAGGCGGATCCTACTTCGCGGATTTCCTGGTTCGCGCCGGGTCCCGGAACCGAACTACCGCGATAAGTGAGGCAACACTGTAATCTCAAAACATTCCACATAGCCTCTCTATCAACTCTATCATATGCTTTCTCCAGATCCAAAAATGCAAAATACCCATCCTTACCCTTTGCTAAATATTTCTCACATCTGTCTAACTATAAAAATCTGATCTATACAACCTCTACCTCTCCTAAAACCACTCTGCACTTCCGTGATCACATATTCTGTCTTATCCCTAATCCTATTAATCAGTATCCTACCATACATTTTATATATATATATATATATATATATATATATATATATATATATATATTATATATATATATATATATATATATATATATATATATATATATATATATATATATATATATATATATATATATACACACACAGTGGTGACCCCAACCCACGAACTTAATCCGTTCCAAAAAAGTGTACTTGGCTTTGAAAGTTTGTGGGTTGGATTTGATTTTCCCATTAAAAAGCATGTAAATCCCCATCAATCCATTCCAGGTCACCACAGATATTCATTTTAAAATTTGTTGTCATGAAAAGCAAAAAATATAATACAGGTTATAAGCAATATAATCTGTAAAAGAAAAATAAAATACATTATTAAGGAAAATAAAATTAATAATAGAAATACAGTATTGTATTTACCTTTGTTGATGATTGTTGCTGGCATACATGTATGGTGGTGGAGGAGGAGGAGGAGGGGGATTTATTTTTTTGGAAGGAGAACCCCTCTCCATAAAAACGTTAGGGAAGTCTTCTGATACAGGCTGTATTTCTAGTATTTTCTCTCTCTTTTCTCTTTTTGAAGCTGCCTCCCTGCCTACTGGGACAAGGAAACGATCCAGAGAAATTTGTCTTTTTCTTCTTTGGTAAACTTTTATAAAAATATTCATCGCATTGTCATTTACCATATTCACTACTCTATTGCCCACAGTTTTATCTGGGATATGATTCTCAATAAAAGCCTGCACATCATTCCACTTACTAAAAATTTCTTTCAATTCTTCACTGGAAGCCTTTACCCCTTCCTCCGGTGACTGCTCCTCTTGGAGAATCATCACCTTTTCACGTTGCACCTCAATTAATTCATCCGTGGTAAGTTCTTATTTGTAGTCCTCCACTAGCTCCTCCACATCCTACTCATTAACCTCCAAACCCAAACTTTTTGCCCGTGGTCACAATTTCATTCACAATTTTTATAGCTAAGTCCTGCTTGAAGCCCTCAAAGTCTCTATAAGTAACACAACCTGGCCAAAGTCTCCTCCAGGTAGAGTTCAGTGTATGATATGAGACCTCCTTCCATGCTTTTTCAATGAGGCCAATGCAGTGGAGGATATTAAAGTAGTCTTTCCAGAAATCATGAATGGTCAAATCCGTGTCATTGGTGACCTGGAAACGCCTTTCAAATAAACTCTTCGTATGCAACTTTTTAAAATTAGAAATTACCTGCTGGTACATGGGCTGGAAGATAGGAGTGATGTTGGGAGGCAGAAATTTTACTTTAATGAAGTCGTAATGTATAGCAAGATCATCTTCCACACGTGGAGGATGGCAGGAGCATTATTCATTATGAGGAGACACTTAAGGGGCCAATTCTTTTCCTCAAGATATTACTTCAATGTTAGCGCAAACACTTCAATCAACCACTATAGGAATAAAATCCGCATGACCCAAGCCTTTGGATTTGACCTCCTCATTACTGGGAGGCTAGCCTTCAATACGTTATTGCGTTTAAAAACATGCGGATTTTCAGAGTGGTAAACCAAAATAGGTTTGATCTTACAGTCCCCACTAGCATTAGCGCACAATAAAAGGGTAAGCCTGTCTTTCATTGGTTTGTGGCCAGGCAGTGATTTCTCCTCTTCGGTTATATAGGTTCTTTTGGGCATTTTCTTCCAAAAGAGTCCCGTTTCATCACAATTAAACACTTGTTGCGGGATGTAACCTTCACTCTCGATATATTTAGCAAATTCTTTTATGTAGGAATCAGCTGCTATTTGGTCGGAACTAGCCGCCTCTCCTTGTCTAATGATGCTATGAATCCCATTTCGGCGACAAAGGTTTTCAAACCACCTTCTACTGGCTTTAAATTCCTCCAGATTAGCGCCACTAGAAGTCGGAGAGTTCGCTACTAAATCTTGGTGGATTTGCATAACCTTAGCACATATTATGGCCTCGCTAATATTATCGCCAACCAACTGTTTTTCATTTATCCACAACAATAATAATTTTTCTACCTCTTCTATCACCTGTGACCTTTTCTTCGTTAAAATATTGACGCCCTTAGCCACATCACCTGCTTTTAAGATCTCTTTATTCTTTAATATAGTACAGATGGTGGATTTCGGCATGTTATATTGCGTGGCAAGATCGGACACATGCACCCCATTTTAATTTTATGCAATTATTTCTTTTTTTGTTTCCACTGTTATGCATCTGGGGTGTTTGACACCAATTTCAGTAGCAGTTTTAACTTTCTTAGGAGCCATAATAAGGGCTATATTAAAAGAAAAACTTTGGAAAATAAGCAAGAACTGTGATAGAATTAAGAACGAACCACACGGCGTGGGCACCGATGCAGAACTGAGAAACCGAGAGCGGCCAAATGGAACCCACGTGGCGGCCGAGAGCGGCCGAATGGGACACGTGTTGGCTTGGCCAACGCATTTTTGTTCGTGAGTTGGAATTTATTTGTGGGTTGGGGTAAAATTTTGTTCAAAATTTTGTTCGCGGGGTGGTTTGTTAGTAGGTACAGGCATTCCTGGCCTGGGATCACCACTATATATATATATATACACACCTAGTTCTTAGAATAACGCGAAGAAAGGTTCTCAGAAGTGCCATGTAATGTAATAATCATGTAATGTGACGAGTCATTTTCCATAAAAAACAATGATAATGTTTATAGATACGTTTCACAACCGTACATAGACACACTATGCTAAAGGTATAATATAAGTAAAACATATTTTACAAGTACTGTACATAGCAAAGCAGAGAGACCTGCATCTATTTTTAAAAGTACAAAAGATATCCAGATTTACTGTACAGCAAGAAATTAACCTACTGTACTCTATTATGTGGTGGGCAACAGGCATACACTGGGATGTGCATGGTGGCGGTGAGCATGTAACTTAAGCGGTAGAAGAGGAGGAGGATGCGGGAGAACGAGCCTCTATCTGCAAACGTAAACAAAGATTAAATAAAAATAAAAAATAACCAAAGCAAGACTAAAAAACAAAACAAAAATTTATTATGCAATGCCTAAATGTAAAGCACATTCTTCTCACTCTATAGTACGGTGCGCAACAGGTATGGGCTGAGCATGGTGGCGGTGAGCACGTGACGTCAGCGGTAGCGGAAGAGGAAGGGGAAGTGTTAGAACAAACCCCATTTGCAAACGTAATCAAAGATAAAATAAAAACAATTAACTAAAGTAAGACTGAAAAATTAAACAAAATTTACATTATGCAATGCCTGAAATACTGTAACAAAAAAAAAAATGATAACACATTCTACGCACTCTATTATACGGTGAGTAACATGCATGGACGATCGTAGTGGCAGTGAGCACTTGACATAAGCGGTATAAGAAGAGGAGAAAGAACCCCTATCTGCAAACGTAAAAAACTATTAACAATGCAAGACTAGAAAACTAAATATTTTCATTATGCAATGCCTGAATTACTGTAATAACACAAATTATAAAACACATTCTACTCACTCTATATACGGTGACCAACAGGTATGGGATGCGCGTGTTGGCAGTGAGCACTTGACATAAGTGGTATTAGAAGAGGAGAACGAACCTCTTATCTGCATACGTAAAAACAATTAGCAAATGCAAGGCTAGAAAACTAAATTTTTTTCATTGTGCAATGCCTGAATTACGGTAACAAAAAAAAATATAAAACATTCTACTCACTCTATAGTACGGTGACCAACAGGTATGGGATGAGTATGGTGGCAGTGAGCATTTGACATAAGCAGTATTAGAAGAGGAGAACGAACCTCTATCTGCAAACGTAAAAAACAATTAACAAATGCAAGAGTAGAAAACTAAAATGTTTTCATTATGCAACGACTGAATTACTATAGCAAAAATAAATATAAAACACATTCTTCTCACTCTATATACGGTGAGCAACAGGTATGGGCCGAGCGTGGTGGCGGCGAGCACGTGACTTAAGCTGTAGGAGGAGAGGAGAGGGAAGCATTAGAATGAACCCCTAGCTGAAATTGTAAATAAAGGTACAATAACAAAAAAATTAATATAAGCAAGACTAGGATTTTTTTCATTATGCAATATACAGTAATGATGTAAATAAAAAATATTACACACATTCTACTCACTTTATGTATGGCGAGCAACAGACGTCGAGCGTGTTTGAGACAAGCAGGTGATATAAGCGATAGGAGAAGGAGGAGAATAGGAGGCAGTTGAAGAGCCAACCCCTAGCTGCAAAAATAAATGAAGCTACCATTAAAAAAAATTAAAAACAACACTAGAAAACTCTTTTATAATTATGCAATGCCTGAATATAATATTGTAGTATGATATTAAAAACATAACATAAAAAAAAAACATAAAAGTTTACAAAGGTGTACTCACTCTATGTACAATGGGCAACAGTCATACTGGGACGAGCGGGGTGGCGTTGACAGGGTGAGTTAAACGGTAGGAGAGGGAGATGAAGAGGAGGAGAAGGAATGGAGAAAGCTAACCCCTGGTTATGGTTGGGGTTCATACTGCTTAGATGTGCTGGGCTGAGGGTCATCAATATCACTTCTTTTTTTGACTGAAAAGTAAGCATCAAGAGTTGCCTGCCAAGCAATCCTCCTCTTTTCTTTTAAAGTTTCGTTATAGCAGTAAATATCATGCATGACTTTTCTAGATATCACGCCTGCACGCTCTATATTGGGATTGTCTTTATCCAATATTTCCAAGGCACTCTCGATCAGGTGAAAAAATTTAGTCAATCGACTCACAGTGAGTGATTTCATGGGGCTCGCAGAAAGTGCTGCTGCCTCATTTTCCTCCCTCTCCTGACGTTGTCGTTCACCTTCCATGTCCTTCAAAGCCTTGGCAGTCAATTCCTCCATGTGGGAAGCAAAATGAGCATCCACATCCTCCTCATCAATGTCAGTGAATCCTACACTATGTGCGAGCTGAACGCACTCAAGTCTTGTCTTTGACAGCCGATCATTGAGATCAAAACTTGTGAAAAAGTTCACTAACTGCAGGTAAATTTTCTTCCAGGCTCCATTTAGACATGACTGTGTTACTTCAGCCTAAGAATCCTTCACAAACCATATGGCGTGCTTGATATTAAATTTTTTCCAGTATTCCTTAACCGCAGTCTTCTTTATGTCTAGCTCTGAGATATCGTCAGCCTCAGCTGCTCTCTCAAGGTCGCCCATGCTTACATCAGTCTTACTGCTGAGATCTTCAAAAGAATGCTTGAGGTAGTGCGATTTCAGCATCTGCACTACCCCATGGTCCATTGGTTGGAGTAGGGAAGTTGTATTTTGCGGCAGAAATACAACTTTGATATGAGGATGAATTTCGGCGATTGACAGAGGATGGGAGTGAGCATTGTCTAAAATTAGAAGAATTTTGAAGTGTAAATCATGACTCTTGCAATACACTTCTAACTCGTTTGGGAGACGTGTCAAGAAATATTCTTTAAAAATACTCCCAGTCATCCATCCTTTCGGATTTGAATACCAGTGCGCTGGAAGTAACTCTTTATAGTAACCTTTTAGTGCACAAGGATTTTTCGAATGGTAAATCATCACCGGCTTCAGCTTCATGTCGCCCTCAGCGTTAGCACCAATCAGTAGGGTAAAGCGATCTTTTGCTGCCTTATATCCTTAAGCACGTTTTTCCTCTATGAAAATATATGTTCTTTCTGGCATTCGTTTCCAGAATAAAGCAGTTTCGTCCATTTGAAAATCTGCCTTGACGTATAACCCCCTTCCTCTATGATGGCCTTTAATTCATCTGGAAACCGCTTTGCCTCATCCGTATCAGCTGATGCGCTTTCGCCTTGTGATTTTCGGTTGCAATAACCAAACCTACATTGAAAATTAGAAAACCAACCAGAGCTAGCTGTAAAGGATTTCACTTCATCCCCTTCCACCTGAGATTTCAAATGATCGTATATCTCACACGCTTTTTCCCTGACGATATAATACGGCAGGTTTGTTTGCTGTTTGTTCTTGATATTCATCCACGTGCTTAGCATTTTTTCCATTTTCTCCTTAATATCCGTTCGAGTATATGAAGATTTAGCCCCAGTTAAACTAACACCAACTTTGGTACTTTTCTTCATCTTGTCTTCATTATCACAGATAGTGCACAGCGTGCTTTTCCGGGAGATGCATCACCCGTTTAATGGTGACCATATTCTCACCATGCTCATACCGGGCCAACACTTGAAGTTTGACTTCATGGTTTATTGCCTATCTGGCTCTTTTGGGAGTAGAAGCACTTCCACAGTCTTTTCGTGGGCGTTAACTAGCCATGATAGTATACTATAATCTGTAAAATTTAAAAGAACTGTAAACACAAACACAGTTATAACAAGAGATGTATCCACGCACTTAATGCTTATCCATGTACACTTACCATTTTTTCCCATTTTCTCCATAACATTCGATCGAGAATATGAAAACTTCTTACTTACCATTTTTTCCATTTTCCCCATAATATCCAATTGAGAATATGAAGACTTAGCTGCAGTTAAACTAAAACCAGCTTTTGCACTTTTATTTATTTTTTCCGTATTTTCACGGATAGTGTGCAACGTACGTACATTCACTATCACCACTCTCATAACGGCCCAACCCTTGCAATTTTATTTCAGGAATTATTGCCTTTCTCGCTCTTTTGGGAGTAGAAGCACTTACGCAGTCTTTTCCTGGGCGTTTATTGGCCATGATAGTACAATATATAATCTTTAAAATAGAAAAGAACTGAAAACACAAACCGTAACAATCACCGAGATGCTCCGCCAGTTTAATGGCGACCGTACTCTCACAACGGCCCAGCACTTGCAATTTTATTTCAAGAATTATTGCCTTTCTCGCTCTTTTGAGAGTAGAATCACTTACACAGTCTTTTCCTGGGCGTTACTGGCCATGATAGTACAATATATAATCTTTGAAGTATAAAAGAACTGAAAACACAAACACAGTTAGAACGACACACTGAAGCACATGGCAGCATGACGGGGAAGAGCCTCTGAGGCGATCATTTATTTACTAAAATAAAAATAAAAATCAATTTTTTTTGGCGGGCGTTATTTGTGAATTTCGTATTTTTTTACTATTATTTTTTTAGGGGCGTTATTCCAGTTTCGCAGATTATAAACACACGTAAAAAGCGAACTATATATATATATATATATATATATATATATATATATATATATATATAATATATTATATATATATATATATATATTATATATATATATATATATATATATATATATATATATATATATATATATATATATATATATATATATACAGTGTTGCCTCACTTATCGCGGTAGTTCGGTTCCGGGACCCGGCGTGAACCAGGAAATCCGCGAAGTAGGATCCGCCTATATGTACATAGATATTTTAATATATTTTTACGTTTACACTGTATAAACCCTCCTTGCACTGTTAAAAAACACCCTTTACATTATAAATAACAGCAAGCAACGTAAATTTTTATGAAAGTGATAGATAATATTACGGTGAATGAAGTGATAATGACGTGACTTACATACTCATTTACAATTATTTTTTCGTTTACGTACTGTATAAACCCTCCCTGCACTGTTAAAAAAACACCCTTTACATTATAAATAACAGCAAGCAACGTAAATTGTTATGAAATTGATATATAAAATTACGGTGAATGAGGTGATAATGACGTGACATACATACTCATTTACAATTATTTTTTCGTTTACGTACTGTATAAACCCTCCCTGCACTGTTAAAAAAACACCCTTTACATTATAAATAACAGCAAGCAACGTAAATTTTTATGAAAGTGATAGATAAAATTACGGTGAATGAGGTGATAATGACGTGACATACATACTCATTTACAATTATTTTTTCGTTTACGTACTGTATAAACCCTCCCTGCACTATTAAAAAAAGACCCTTTACATTATAAATAACAGCAAGCAACGTAAATTTTTATGAAAGTGATAGATAAAATTACGGTGAATGAGGTGATAATGATGTGACATACATACCTATTTACAATTATTTTTTCGTTTACGTCCTGTATAAACCCTCCCTGCACTGTTAAAAAAACACCCTTTACATTATAAATAACAGCAAGCAACGTAAATTTTTATGAAAGTGATAGATAAAATTACGATGAATGAGGTGATGATGACGTGACACACATACTCATTTACAATTATTTTTCGTTTACGAACTGTATAAACCCTCCCTGCACTGTTAAAAAAACACCCTTTACATTATAAATAACAGCACGCAACGTAAATTTCAATAAAAAAATGAAACTACTGAAGAAAAAAAAATTTCAATATTTTAATATTTTTGCGTATACCCATAAAATAAAATAATAATTTATCCAAAAAAAAACCGCGATAGAGTGAGAACGCGAACCAAGAAGCACGAATAACCGAGGTAACACTATATATATATATATATATATATATATATATATATATATATATATATATATATATATATATATATATATATATATATATATATATATATATATATATACTCCTCAACTTATGAACTAGGTACCAGAATTACGTTCGTAAGTAGAATTGTTCATAAGTTGTGTATGTAAAAAAAGTACTGTACAGTACATACATATGCAGTACAATGCAGTACTGAGGCTAAAAACCCTTTACTACTATTTGAAATATAAAGTATACAGTATTAATGAACTTTAAACAGTAATAATAATGTTATAATACTGTACAGTGTAGTAATACAGATATTAATAAATGGGTAGATTTTAGTTTGTACAGTATCTGTGAATGTTCGTAGCTTGGTTGTTTGTAAGTAAGGGAGCTTCTGTATATATATAGTATATAGAGAGAAAGAGAAAGAGGTAGTTTTAAGTAATGGAATCTTCAATTCTGACTTTTACTTTTAGGAATGATTGCAGTTTGCGGCACTGAAGCTGAACTCGGTGAAACCAGCTCCCGTCTGACCGAAGCTAACATGTCGGCTCTTGCCTCTCTCAGATCTATTGAACAGATGCCAAAACAAACTCGTGACAGTCTGGATTCCATTATTCGTAAAACAGAATGCTAGTATTTCCTTTTCTTGTCTTGTTTTCCATTTTTTCTCATGCAACATATATTACGCACTGCGTTTGTTTTTATGCAAAATTCCTGAAGCACAAAGTTCTCTTGAGGTAAGCTGGCCCTCTCAGTGCCGTGCACTTTAGTGTGTGGCATTGCTGTAGGGATATATAAAAGGATTTGAATATATTGCTTTAATGCATTGGCAAGATTCAGGTTGTAATGACATTTGAATCTGAAACTGTAGAATATCTGCTATTTTACGTTCAATCATTTTTTAGTGTTCTGGTCTCATTTTAGTCGTTCATATACTTATTTATTTATTTCACTTTTGAAAACGATCTCTTATACACCTTGCAATTCCTACCTCACGAAACAGGCTACTTCTACAGAACATAAAGGGATGAAAAAGATATGGGGCTTTTGAATGGTAAAGTTATCTGACTGCAGGCTTAACTAATCTGCATTGAATATTTATAATTTAGTGGCATGGTGAGTTTATATGCAATATAATCAGCAGAAAAGTGTGCATACAATCAGTATCCATAAAATCATGGCTTTAGACTTCCTCATATAAGTGTCACTTTTAGTCTCCAATGTGAGGGTGGACACAGAATGTGGCAGGGGAATTAAGGCTGGATGTCTTTGTAAGCACCCACGGTGGGTCAATTGCCAGTCTGTCGAATCTAGAGTTGAGCAGATAAACCACTTGCCCTCATCCTGGGTTAATATTGGAGTTAGTACCTGCACTACGCCAACTCAACTTTAATATATACAATCCTGAATTATTCGTAATTATGGTACTAAGATTCAGACATTTGAAATGATACTTCTGTGATGAATGAGGTTCTCTTTTCACTGAGATATTTAAATTTTTCTTTGCATATGGAATAGTGTTCATCGTACTGGCATGGTGCCACTTTTATAGGTTTTTACCCTTTGGAGAATTAAGGTTTGACCTTAGGTCGCAGGTCATGTTATTATAGAACATAATAGAATATAACAAGGCTAGT
The DNA here is from genome assembly GCA_037179515.1 of Halocaridina rubra. Classification (NCBI taxonomy): domain Eukaryota; kingdom Metazoa; phylum Arthropoda; class Malacostraca; order Decapoda; family Atyidae; genus Halocaridina; species Halocaridina rubra. The sequence continues at coordinate 26,553 of JAXCGZ010015829.1, read as the reverse complement.
GGATCTGATGTTAATGTTCTCATGTATTTGGGGACTTCATCATATATTAGGCTTCAAGAAAAGGTGCATAAGATTTTAGTAATGTATAGATGTATATGATATAAGAATAATTATTTTTAGTTTTTGTCTTCTTAACAATCAATGTTTAGCATGTATAGTAAAATGCACAATGTCGTGTATTGATGCATTTTTTTGAAAATCTGGATATTCTTTGCTAGGTGGGCATTCTAGTACAGTAACTTTAGGTCTAGAAACCAGGAATTGAGTTGTAATTTGCTTCGTGTTATAGTTTCATAACTGTTAGAATGACATATGTCTTTACCAATGAGAATATATGTAATTTGCTTCATGTTTTAATTTCATAACTGTTAGAATGACATATGTCTTTACTATTCAGAATGTTTGTACTGTAATTTACTTCATATTTTAATTTCATAACTGATAGAATGACACATGTCTTTACCATTAAAAAAGGTTTGTTGGTTGCAGTATATATAATTTTATAATTGTTAGAATGACATATGTCTTTACCATTAAGAATGATTGTAATTAACTTCATGTTTTAATTTCATAACTGTTAGAATGGCAGATGTCTTTACCATTCAGAATGTGAATCTTTGATTCGCAACTTTTTTCTTTTGTGGCATTGGCTTGAAAGTTTCTTTTTATTTACTGATAAAACACTTGATACTTTGCTTAGTCTGTTTTGTGACTGACTTTCTGTGTCTTTCATAGACCACTGAAGGAAATAACAGATGTAGAAAGAGCTAGGTAGTCCTTACTAGGTGTGTAGAACAGATGTTGAAACTTGCTGATAAGTTGAATCTCAAGTGAAAATTGTACGTGCATATATGTTCATAGTTACATTTGCTTGTATATTGGTGTAATGTATCGATATTGCGTTATGCCATTTTTGCACATGGTCTTCGTATTGCACAGTTTATGCTTTGCAATGCTATTGAATCAGTTTTCTTGTGATCATCATATTAATAGTATTATTTGTAAGCAGACTATAAAGTTTTACTCTAATTTTAGAATCGGCAATAAATAATTGTCTACATTTTTGTTTTGATGATGCAAGTCAAAGAATGTATTTATTTGGGCACATACTAGTATCGAGTACTGATAGAAATTATGCAAAATTATTCACTCATTGCTGAGGGGAGTCTGGAAACAGACCTTACCTCAGTGTAAAGATTTTCCTGATGCTTATTTTTTCAAGCGTATTAAAAATGTTCCATGAGTAAGGATACCGAGACATAGAGAAGATGGATTCGTTTCAGCCTTCATCATCCTTGACATCCATTGGGTCAGGAGTGACTTCATCTGCCAGGTATGCCAGTCACTGCCACGGGTAACCCTGTCAGATGTCAACACTTCCTATGGCTGTGCCCCTGGGGTCATGGGGTCAAACAGGCCTCCTCACTGCATCATATGATTCACAGAAAAGGCCCTCTGTGGAAAGCAGGGACTTACCTAAAGTGCATTTTCATTTGAACAGTTGACACTCAATGAATTTTTTCATCAGACATACAAGTTTCAAACTAGTTTCTCATATATATTTATATCAGTGTCTGTCTTTACGTTTGCAAGAAATAGCAGTGGTTCTATTCCTAATTAAGATATTCTTTATTGTGTAATTGATCCAATTATTTGTTGAATAACGACTGCGGGTCACATTCCATACTCAATGTTCAAGTCATGCACTACTGTGTGTAGTAATTAGAAGTGGCTCTATATTCAACATAAATATTTGTGCCACAGTTTGAATGCCAACTCTTTAGAATTTTTTTTTTTATTTAAAAAAATTGTTTTATGGTGGACTTTTTATCATAATTTGGCCTTTTAAATTTTGAGAAGCCCCTGATATTAACACCTGACACCCTCACTTGGATTATTTGATTATTGCAGTTAGGTCTGTTTGTATATTCTTCTGGATGTGATATAGTCTTTTAAAATTGCTATTGGAAACAAGAATTGGCAAGCTGCATGCCCTTTGGAGGGGTCCCATTGACAACCACTTATTATAGATAAAATAAGGACAATTTCTTAAACCTGCAAAGTAATGCGGTAGGAGTAGACCTCTTCAGTAAGTTTTCATATTTTTTAAAGGATTTGAATTGAAGATCTGCATGATATTTTTACAAGAATTTTATTTACATATGACAGCTTTACACTAAAAATTAAATAAATAACACTTTTTACAGTATTTACATGAAACTGCAGGGCATGCTTGGTAATGAATTGCATATTTTATGTAAAAATTTACATACTAATACTGAATACTTTAGTCCGTCTACATTACTTCTGGCCTTGAAGCCTATATACTTAGCACAGTTACTTTATTTGTTGGTATTACGAATAAAGTGCTTTGTCAGTTTTAATCATCTAGCTTTTCAATTATTAATACTGTATGTTAGAGAAAATAATTCTGGTACTAGTTGAGGACAGCTCCATCTTTCTTTTATTGTTTTTTATTGCCGGGTACCACAAATTAAGAGGAACTAGGACAGGATATGAAGCAACCCTTGTACCTTTGCTTTGTTACAATTGTGGCCACTCTAATGCTTTCAAGAAGTCAAATTTGTTTTAAGGCTTCGATAGTCTGGGAAATGAATTAATGGTTATTCAAGTATTTCTCTTGACTATTATCAAGTTTATTATCTATTAAGTACAGTCGTCCCGTGACTTACACGAGTAATTGCTTTCAACATTAGACAAGTAAGTTAAAATCACCTAGTTGCCAGCACTTTGCATACAATATAACCTTTTCTTAACCTCCAATATTCTTAAAATCATGTCGAGAGAGAGAGTCTGTTTATGAGTTTCTTTCATTGCATATGTGTTTGCGTAAGTGATATGTGAAGCTTATATAATAATAATAATATTAATAATGGAGAATAGAAACTCACAGTAGAGTTATTTGTGTTTAATAATTAATTACACAAGATAAGCTTTGTTCTCCACAGGAAGCATTTTCAAGATACCAATACTTTCTTGTTGTCAAATTTTTTCTTGTCAAATTTTTTCTTGTTGACGTTATTTCCTCATGCAAAAAGAACGCCTTGGCTCCATCCCTCCATTGCCTTCAAGTAAGGTTGTGCTCACCTCAGGTATTACAGAATTATCTTTTATCTGAGATCTACCCTTGGTTGGACTATTGATTGACCTTTGTCATAAACATTCCCCCCCTCCTCCATCTCCAACCCATCAAAGAGAGAGTAAGGATTAAATATTAATAGGGTCAGGAAGTGGTCACCGTGGCAGAGTTGTAGCGCTTGCAACTTTAAGTTGTCATTTCATGGGCTCATGGCCCACCACAGTCTGAGGTTAGAAAGGGCATTTGCTCAGGGTAACAATCATACCTGCCAAAATCAAAGTCCTATGCAAGAAGGCACCGTCCTAGCCCAACCAAGGTGTGGATCTCGCATAAATTATAATAATCCTTTAATACCAAAGGTCAGCACACCTTCCTTACCTGGAAGCAATGGAGGGGCGGAGCCAAGGCGTTCTCTTCACATGAACCAACAACACCAAGAAAACAGGAGAGTCCAACTCTAAAAGAAGAAAATACATTGGCATCTTGAAAGTGCCTTCATTGGAAAAGCTCGACTTTGTGTAATTATTAATCATTAAACACAAAAACTCTACGCTGTGTGTTTATTTTCCACTAATAATATATTAATACTAATAATAATAATAATAATAATAAAAGAAAAAGATTAAGAAAGAGAGAAGTTGAAAGAATGAACACTTTTCACACACTCTCTCTCTCAGCCCTATTTATTATTATAATAATATAAAAAACAATGTTTACACTTATCAAAAGCCATAGTCTGAGATGGGAATGTTAACCGTGAAGAATGAAGGTAAAATAGATGAGACATGAGGCTTACTTGAACCTTCTGACGACATGTCAGAGGCATCATCTTCATCTCATTGCGAGCATTAAATTCTTTCTTCTCATTTCACGCTCATTCCACTCTAGTTTTGAAGGTTTTCAAGCTTTTTTAATTCGTGTATGGTTGAAATTAAGTATGTATATTTGCATAAGTCACAGGACGACTATACATGTAGAACAATAATCAGTACTTCTGTGTACTCAATATCTAGGAAGCAGAATTAGTTTGTAGATTATTATTTTTTATTACCTGATACAGGCTGAGAGGAACATTAACTATGTGAAGCATTCATCCAGGCTGGGCCAGCCAGTCAAATACAAAATCAGAATCAAGACTGAATAGGAATTTAGAAAGTTGGTTTAGGTTATTCCATGAATAACAAAAGTAACCTGAAAAACTCAAGAAAATTATATAAGAAGGCAGGTACTTTACAAAGCAAATGTGAATTATGATAACATTGGCCTTCTTGGATTTTCATACATGGAAATGAAGGCAAGGGACACCAACCATTCATGGATAGGATAATAATTTGTTGAACGAAAACTCAAATGGTAGTGTGAAGCATTATCCAGAGCTCTTTTACCATTCAGACAGCCAAAGGGCATTGACAAAAAAAAAAAAAAGTTAATCATGTAATATGACTTTCACATAGGAGAACTTGTTGTTTGACCAGTTTTTTTATGATTTAAAAATATTTGCTCCTTAGTCAAGGTATGAGCACCACTAATTAAAAAAAAATGATAGTGCTTTCGCTTAAGAATAGTTAAACTAAGGTAACAGAATTCGGGATATATTTATAACCTTTCATCACACTGTCTCTTTTACTGCAATTGAATATCTACTGGATGATATGAATAATGGTGATAACAGATATGGTAAACATTGTATTTATGTAAAGAAGTCTTGAGCTATTTTCCCATACAATATATTGCTTTAGTATTAACTTACTGTAATCACATTTTTTTTAACATTACCATATTTGTGCATATGAAATGCAAGTGTTGTATGTACTTTAGTTTCTTCAAATATCAAATTCATATTAGATGTTAGATGATATACAACCATTCATATTTAATAAGGAATATTTAAGCTTAAATCACTTTCAAGTCTATATAAAAAAACTTTGGCACAAACAAGAGAAAGGAGAATCCTTTCATGATATGTTTTAGCTACATGTATAAAGAAATATTTTACAGAAGACAAAACTAATTTGCTGAGAACTATACAAGGGAGGTACAGACCCTATCTACAAAATACGAAGGTTATGTACAACTAAATAATCCATACTGCTTATATAATGTGTTATGCTTATTTTTGCCACCAATCTGATTATGAGCTGATATCCTTCTTATATCTTGAACTCCCTGATAGTCCATTGAGTATCTCTGTACAGAATTTAAAACAAAAAGTGTGTTATCAAGTCATACCTAAACAACATCTCTCGATGGAAAACTGAAGGATAGTTAACACCCATTTTAGTATCTCTAGAGAATGTACAACATAAAAAAAAGTGGTATCAAGTCATACCTGAACAACATCTCAAATGGAGAACTGAGAGGGATCAGCCATTTTAGCATCTCTGTACATAATGTACAACATGGAACAAAAAAAAAAGTGTGATATCAAGTCATAACTAAACAACACCTCCAAATGGAAAAGAATTGAAGGACAGGTAACACCGCAAAGTAACACTATGCATTCAGCATTTTATACAAATCCAGTTTCATGCCATAATTAAGGTGATGTCAAGATTTTCCAAAAGTGCTCATTTTCCTTGAAAGCTGGCAATGGGCAATACATTCTTACTAGAAACCTGATACTGGGCATTACATTCTTACTTGAAAGCTGGCACTGGGCATTACATTCTACTTGAAAGCTGGCCCTGGACATTATTTTCTTACTTGAAATGTGGCACTGGGGATTACAATTTTAAAAAGAACTTGTTCAGTAAGGATGACATTATATCTTCAAATCATGTTTACTTATCGCTTTTTGAGTTCTGTTTTTAACAGTTTTTCAAAGGAATAATTAGAAAGACTGCAAAAGTATGGCTCACTTCATATCAGAGAAGCACTGATGGCAGCTTATTGAAACTTACAGACTAGTTTAAGGCATGAAACTCGTGTTAGCTTTTCACGAAATGCCACAAGGCAAGAATTTACCTCTCTGATGTGAAGTAATCAATATCTGTGCACATTAACACGCATCAATAGAATCGTTGTGAAGCAAAGTGATTAGCGATTAGATTTTCTGTAAAAGGCTGCATATATATAATTCAAAATTAAGAGTACTTATCACGGCTAATAGTGAAATGCAGAGAAATTTATCTTAGACAACAGCATTTAGTGCTGGTAAAATTACTGTATTGTACAAAATCAGTCTTGTTAAGAAACTGTCTGTTATCTTCTGTTCACTCTCCGGAAATTAGTTCTTTTAATATATTCTACAGGTCTGTGGAAAGAAAATAACTCAAACTCCCTCAAGTAACATGAATACAGCTATAATCCAGAGTTGTTGATTTATTTTTGTAATCCCATGTGCTTTATACACGTGCTTATACAGTATGAATGGGGATAACTAGAGGCATGATACTGAGATTTCTAAGAGATCTCTTAACCTTACATAGTTTCCTTAACATATAGAGGTATTTTGCAAAGATAAAATATTAAATCTTTTCTAGATATCGCAGGTACTCTACATAAATGAAATTTGCATCCTATTCTGTAGTGATAGTGTTTGTATAATATATAGAGGTAATTTGTGAAGATAAATGTTAAATCTTAAATCATTTCTAAATGAAGTTTTCAACTTCATGAAACAAAAGGCGAATACAATAGCCTTTCAATACTAAAACTGTTTATCTTCAAATTACTTACCCATCAGATTAACAAATTCAATTACACATTGACTAGGTTGTTAAGAGTAAGCAATGTGAAAAATTACCACATTCTCTAAGTGCCAAATATGCATCTAAAAGCAAATTCTAACCTCTTGCCAGGCACTACTACACTTCTAACCTCTGGCCCGGCACTTTTGCGGCATCATTTTATCCCCATCGACAATGGAACACAGCGTTTTCCTTTTGCAGGCCCTGTCACAATCTTTCTCCATGTCGCTGTCTTGTATCATATACCTATAAAAATATAAGTTATTGAGATTGCCATGATAAATAGTGAAATACGGAAATTATTATATTCATTGAAAGGCTTTATGACCTTATTGCTTAATCATTATAAATAAAATGATCCCAATTGCCCTGATAAAGGTGGTGGCCAAGTTAAAGAACTCGCATTAAACACAAGCCAAAGCACACCTCGATCACGAGTTACCACCTGGAAAACTACATATACCCTTAGCTAATCTGTAAAATTCATAGAAAAAACTTTGTATGGAAGCTATAAGTTACAACAATAACTGGTCTGAATACTGGATTCTTAAAAACATATATCTAAAGATAACAGTGGAAACTTCTCTATGTCTCATTTTTATAATTACACATAGAAGTGTTTCATTTTAATTGTATTAAATGACTGATCAAGTTCTAATCCATCAGTGCACTGACTAAACGTATGTAGTGTATAATTAGGGTTTATCTAATACTCGGATTGCATATCTTATTTTCAAACCTGCAATTTGTAAACATTTTTCTGTCCCCACACGTCCTGTCAAAGACCTCTTTCCAGGGGAAGTTTTGCTGCATTGAAAATTGAATCATTCAAAACAGAGAAGGAAGTATCCATTCCAGTAGTGAGTTCACACAGGTGGTCTTTAACCTCTTCATACACCTAACAATCCACATTTAGCAAATTCCTCTAAAACTACAAATTCCGTACATATCTTACAAACCACATTTAACTAATTCCTCTAAAACTGCTACTTTCTTACTTATCTTCCCTCCCCTTGAACTTTGGGACTACACACTTATTCCACCAGTAGATGGAACGTCCCTTCCCTGAAACACCAACTTAACGATTACACCATCCATTTCACTTCTGCATTTCCACCATTTTGACAGGCATCCCACGTGAGGCTAGTGTATTCTGGTAATTTACCAGTTTTCATTACTTTTGTCGCCACTTGTACGTCATCTTACAACTGCCTGATTATATTTCTCACCCAGCATGAGCATTTTGCTAGCTCTGCCCACAGGCACTGCCTCTCTATCCCCCTACCCATTACATATATTTATTGAAATAATCAGCCCATTTTGTTCTCATCGGCTCCTTTCATCTTTTCCTCCCTACCAGACACATTTTTTGCTGTATCATTACTTCCTTGCCCATCTATAAATTTATCTGTATACATGAACAGTTTCCCCTTGTAAAGGGATGGCTGAGCCAAGAAACAGGCATTCACCACGATCCACACATACCTCAACCACTCCTTTTAGTTCCTTGAGCATAAAGGGTTACCACATTTCCCCTTCTACCACTCTGCTTGGGCCACCCACAAAGTAGGCTGGCAAGGATATTCTACAGTGAAGCCCGACAGCCGCGGATGGTTTACCCCCACCACTTCATCACATGGCAACTCCCCTCACACTCGTCCATCACAGTTCACTGAGCTAGCAGGTGCGAGAAATCCATTTGGCCCACATCACCATACATCTTTTTATTCCTTTCAAAATTCTATGCTAAACATCTAACCCCTCTCACATCCACCCTTTCCGTTGCCTTTCTCAAAATGCACTTTAATAAGCTTCTCATCACCATGTTTCGTGTGATTCCTCATTGCCTCTTTGCAACAAATAATAATGAAAATGATAATTTTTGCTAATTTCACTTTGTCTCACCTGTAGTATCTTGCAAAAAGTTGAGGGTCTCGTGCCATTCTCTTGACTAAATTATCCCAGTGCCTGGGTTCAAGCGAAGGTAACTCAAGATCCTCTTTGGCAGAGTATAACTTGTACCAATGCGGAGCATCATATACATTGGCATGCGTTAAGTTCATAACCCATGTTTCGTAATCAAGTACATTCTGCAAGAGTCCAGTTAAATACAATTACTGTATAAATATATTTCAGTTTTTTCTTGTAGCCTTAAACAATTAATTTTTAAATATAGTATTTATCTATTTATATACAAGAACCATAATCTCCTTCACAAGGGAAGTAGTCGAGCTAGAGCCTAAACGTGACTCTTTGTGGGAAGGAAAGACAAAGAAGGGGATTCTAAGTCCCCCTGCTTTGCTCCATTTAGTCGAGTTTTACGGCACAGAGGGGAACAAAGGAGGTATTCTTGCCTTAGAGGACCTGATATGAGATCCAGATGTGAAATAAGTAGAGTACTGTACGTGTATAATGTAAGTGAGGTCAGAATAGTCTTCTTCGCAGTCGTGATAGCACAGAAGCAGTGTAAGACTCCTTAGCTACTCATATTTTACTAAGTTATATATTCACTATTCTACACAAAACAAAATGAGCTCAAGCTCTGGTCTTTAGGGATACCAAACCACTGCTAGAGAGGAGGCAGTGTAAGGCTCCTTAGCTACTCCTATATTTTATTAAGTTAAAATTTCACTTTTCTAAACAAACTAAATGAGTTTGGTCCTGAGGTATGCTCAAGCATTGTTTATAATGAGACTTACCCGTGTTGTTTCTGGATGATCCCCATCAATGTAAAATATTCTGTAGGAGGGGTTTAAATCGTGGAATGGGCCGTTGTTCGGAGAAATATATTCTATTCCCACAGCATTACTTGGAGATTTCATGTCATAATGGATGCGGAATTCGTCGTAATGGGAGTGGCCGTAAAACTGGCCACGTATAATGTGGGAATACCTGGAAAATATACAAAATAATCAAATTTTATAAACGTGATTACCTAATTGTGTTTACGGGAAAGAGCCCAAAGCTGGTATCTTCCCGTCTCCTGATCGCTTCCATTTTCTACTTAGTGATACTTATCATACCTGTCCTTAAAACTATTGATTGAGATAGCATTAATTACCTCCTCCCTAAGCGAATTCCAATTATCAACTACTCTTATACTGAAAAAGTACTTCCTTACATCCTGCAAGGAAGTTTTCTTACGAAGCTTCAAACTATGACCTCTAGTTCTAGAGCCTGCCATATCAAAATATCGATCCATATCCACTCTATCATAACCATGAAGGAATTTACAGACTGTCACCATATCCCCCCTCAATCTTCTAGCTTCGAGTGATTGTAAGTCTAATTTCCTCAGCCTCTCATCATAAATGAGATTACGTATTTCTGGCACCAGTTTCGTGGCATGTCTTTAAACTTTTTCAAGCTTACCTATATGCTTTTTCAAGTGCGGATACCAAAAAGGGGCTGCACATTCAAGTTTTGGCCTCACATAGGTTACATAAATTTTACTGAACATTTCCTTGTCCATGTGCCTGAAGGCTACCTTTACAATTGATAAGAAGGCATAAACTGCCCTTACTATGCCATTTATACGTATTTCTGTAGACAAATCTGCCAGTATGTTTACTCTAGATCTCTCTTATTTTTGTCTCTTGAAGTTGTACTCCAGCCACCGAGTAGTCAAGCTTGGGCCTTCTTGCACTTGTACCCATTCTCATTACCTTACATTTTGAAGTACTGAATTTCATTAGCCACTTTTCTGACCACTCGTGCAGACTATTTAGATCTTCCTGAAGCTCTCTACCACTGTTCTCGTTTTCTAGTTTCCTCACAATCTTTGCATCATCTGCAAACATATTCATGAATGAATTTACAGACACAGATAGGTCATTTACATATACAAGGAACAAAAGTGGCCCTAAAACTGAACCCTATGGAACTCCACTACTAACTCTTCTCTATTCAGACACTGAGTGTCTTACTCTAACCCTCTGCTCCCTTCCTTCTAAGTAAGTTTTTATCCATTCCAAGACATTTCCACCTATTCTAGCCATTGCTTGCAGCTCCCTAATAAGTCTCCCATGTGGAACAGTGTCAAACGCTTTCTGGAAGTCTAGGAATATGCAATCTGCCCAGCCCTCTCTTTCCTGTAAGATTCGGCTTACCTCATCATAAAATTCTAATAAGTTTGTTACTGTTGATCTACCTCCTCTGAAGTCATGTTGCCTCACTGACAAAAAGTTGAAGGATTCCAAGTGAAGAGAGATAGGTTTCCTTGGTAGTTTCTCCATAACTTTGCAAACTATGCTGGTCAAGGAAACTGGTCTATAGTTCAGAGCCGTATCCCTCCTTCCCTTTTTGAAGATAGGTATCACGTTTGCTTGTTTCCAGCATCTTGGAATCTCCCCTGACTTCAGTGACTTTTTAAATATGATACTTAGTGCCACGGCGACTTAGATTCATCAGGTCAAGGGCTTGTGGCCCACTATGGTCTGAGGTTAGAGAAGGCATTCACTCAGGGTAATGGTCACACTTGTCAAAACCGAAATCCTTCACAAGAAGGCAAAGTAATAGCCCTTAGCAGAAAAGAGAGTCTGACATAAAACCAATCATCCATAAATTTAGATTCATGTCTTTGTAGGTCATACAGTTTATGAAAATCAATGGAACTGAATGAAAAATTACCCCAGATGGAAGTCAAATTTTTTTTTATTAAAATTCCTTAACATGTAATGCAGTTGTGTTTTGTATGTTTTATAAGTGAAGAAGGGAGGTAAAACTTAGCAAGCTATGTAAAAACCTCTCAAAATCTGCCACAGAATTAATGAAGCTCTGAAATATGCCAATACGGTTTTATTAGCTGAAAACTTACTGTCATTAAAACATATTCAGATAAGACATTGCAAATAAAAATATTACTACTGAAGTATATTTTTTGAGCATTATTGCATGTGAATTTATAATACATTTAGGATTGCAATACTTATATTTGCGCTTTAGTAAAAGTACAATATTCTGTGACATTGTAAAATTGGGAAATTTCATTTTTTATTTTTTGAAAACATAATATCTTGGATGATCCCACTTGAACAAACATGAAAGACAGCAGGGCTTTATCATATACTGTTCTTTTTCTTTGTCTCCAGGTTTAACACTTCTATTTGGGATTGCTGATTCTTGCTATCCTTTTCAAATTTTTCTTGTCTTGTGTATTCTGGTCTCTAAGCCCCTTGTCCTGCATATCATTTACTATATCATCCTTTCATCGGAACTTTGTCCTTCCTTTTCCTCTCCTTCCTTTTGCATTCATATCCATTACCCTCTTACACACATGGTCTTCTTCTCTTCACATTACATCGCTGAACTACTTTAATCTTTCCTTCACTATAAGGATTGCCAGCCTTTCTTCCTCAAAACACTTTTAGACTGCTCTTAAGACACACGGAATATGAGGGCAGAATTTGTTCTCCCTCAACCTCAGAGATATACAATTACTTAAATTCCAGAATCACATACTTACATCTAGGACTCTATGAATCAGGTTGAGGGTTCGCTGCCTGCCACAGTCTGAGGTTATGAAAGGCATTCACTCAGGGTAGCTGTTTCATTGGCCAAAACCAAAGTCCTCTGAAAGAAGGCACTGTCCTTGCCCTTAGTAGAAAAGGAGTCCGTGACATAAAACCAATCACATGTACTCAGAGATTAATGTAGCTAAATAAGCTTACCTGGAAACAACTCTATTGAACTGATGAGCCCACTGATCGTAACAATCAGCGTAATAAGGGGGAAGATGTCCAATTATGTGTACCAGTTCTCCTTTACTTTCTGCCATCTGTAACTCCCTTACTAGCCACCTGAGAAGCAAGCCTGGGTCCACTGACTTATAGAGTATCCACCTAGAAGAAAAAGGACAATAATTTCCAAAAACTTTTTACTTATGAGGTAACTACGGGACACACGAAGAAAACTGCCCTCAATCGGCCCAGGCACCATGAAAACATTAAGAAGAAAGAATAGCAGGAAGGACAAGGCAGAAATAAGATAATAAACTATAAAAAAAAGACATGATGAATGAATAGTCAAAGTAATAAAGACCTAGAAATATGTTTTATGTGAAACATGTTTATCAAAGGATGAATAAACACCAATTTTGCTATACAGTAATCCCTTGCTACACTGCGATTCACCTTCCACGAATTCAGTGCATCGCAGGTTTTTAAGGCGAGCATATGTATTTTATATCGCAGATATTCTGGGTATATCACGGGAAGCCACGATATGTGGAAATATTAAAATTTCCAGTATTTTCATTATTTTATTGATAAAAAAAAAAGTATTTCCTAGCCTAAGAAAAATAAAACAGTAAAATATAGTAAAACACAACTTTAAACAAGTAACTCACAATATTGCACCATACGAAATACGATACCAGTATCGGCATCTTGGAAAACGCAAAGCGTCACACCTAAGTGAGATAGTACATATTAAAATTTCTAGTATTTTCATTATTTTATTGATCAAAAAAAACGTATTTTCTAGCCTAAGAATAATAAAACAGTAAAAAAATAGTAAAAAACAAATTTAAACATGCAACTCACAGAATTGCACCATATAAAATATGATACCAGTATCGGTGTCTTGGAAAACGCAAAGGGTCGCACCTACATGAGATAGTACATGGGATGCTATTGGCTGATGGGTGGGAGACAAATCACAGAATTGTGTTCTGTATACTGGGGTCTGATTGGCTTTTTGATTGAAGCGTGATTCTCCCACCATCTTTCATTGTCTCGCCTCACCCATTCAGTTACTCACGTGTGCACCGTTTGCGTTGTGCCTCTTAATATGTTGTGTTTGTGTTTTTTGTAAAACTTTTGTTTGTGTATTTCAACCCCTGCAATGCCGCCCAAGCGTCCTTAATCTTCTAAGACTTCTGATAGTGAGCCTAAGCGGCAAAGGAAGATGTTGACCATAGCAGATAAGGTAAAACTGTTAGATAAGCTGAAGGAAGGAAGAAGTTTCTCGGCTGTCGGCACCATTTCAGCACCAACGAATCTACTGTTCGCTACATCAAGAAGGAAGAGGCGAAATCAGGAAGACAGCAACTTTTACTTTCAACAAAACAGCAAAGAGGGTCGTAACACTCCGCAATAAGGTAATAGTGCGGATGCAATCTCCTTTGGCCCTGTGGATCGCTGATTGCAGGAAGAAGAACATCAGCTTAGACACCAGTATCATATAGACAAAGGCGAAGAAGCTGTATGAGACATTCGCTGCAAACGAACCTGATGACGACAGTGGCAACCGTGAGGAGGAGGAGAAAGAAAAAATGGAAGACCCATAACCAGGACTGTCCAGCGATTCTCCAGCGAGAAAACCATCGTTCGTTGCTAGCAAGGGATGGTTTGCCAAATTTCAAAAACGCTTTGGCCTAAAGAGCGTTTCGGTGCATGGCAAAGCTGCCTCTGCAGATACAGCTGCAGCTGAAGATTATGTGAACAACAACTTCAAGAAAATTATCGAGGAAGGCAGTTATGCTCCTGAGCAAGTGTTCAACATGGATGAAACTGGGTTATTTTGGAACAAAATGCAGTCTTGCACTTTTCTTTTCAAGGATGAAGCTAAAGCCCCTGGATTTAAAGTCCACAAAGACCGCGTTACCCTCGTCATGTGTGGGAATGCTGCGGGCTTTATGTTAAAGCCAGGGTTTATCTACAAGTCTAAGAACCCTAGGGCTTTGAAGAATAATATAACCCTATAACCCTAAGGCCTGAATCACGAAAAGCCTCACATCGGACTGGTTTTACCAATGCTTTATCCCTCAGGTCAGAGTTTATCTTGCGGAGAAGGGCCTTCTTGAGTTTAGAGTTCTTCTGTTGATGGATAATGCTGGTGGCCACGCAACTGATCTTCATCATGACGGTGTTCAGGTAGAGTTCCTGCCACCGAAACGTACATTACTGCTTCAGCATTTGGATCAAAGCGTTATTCGTGCATTCAAGGCCCTCTACACATGAAATGCCCTGGAGAACTTGGTTGACTCCATGGATGCGGACAAAGAATTTGCACTGAAGGCATACTGGCGTAATTACACGATTGCTACATAAATTCAAAATATTCAGAATGCAATCAAAGAGATTAAGCTGGCCACAATCAATGCCAGCTGGAAGAAATTGTGGCCCGAAGTCATCTACGACTACAAGGCGTTCACTCCTGACGAAGTCCATAACTCGGCAGTTGAGAAAGCTGTGAAGTTGGCTGCATTGCTAGGAGGAGAAGGCTTAAAAGATATGACTCATGAAGACGTCAATGAACTGATCAACAGCCACTCGCAGACGTTGACTGATGAAGACTTGGAGGGAATGACAAAATCAGTGAGCGAAGAAGAGGAAGAATAACAACAGCAAGCACATGATGAAGTCGAAGAACTTGGCCTTACACTCGAACGGCTAGCAGCCATGTATAACATGGCCAAAAAACTCCAACAACTGTCGCAGGAGTATGATGATGATATGGTTCGTTCGGTGCACTTCTGCAATATTATCGACGATGCCATGACTCCTTACAAGACCATCTTCGCACAAAAGAAGAAACAGAGTCAGCAACTCCCCATTACCATGTTCTTCTCTCGCAAAAAGCACCTGTAAAGCTGTCATTGGCTGTGCAGTATGTAAACGTAATCATCACGTCATTCACGATAAGCTTATCTATCATGTTCAAATAGCTTTACGCTTGCACGCTGTTATATATGGTAAACTTACCTGTCACACTCATATAAATTTACGCTTGCACACTGTTATTAATAAAGTAAAGGGTGAGTTGTTAACAGTGCAGGGAGGGTTTATACAATAAAGGTAAAAATAAATGTAAAATACCTGTAATAAATATGATGCTGCTACTTCTCGGATTTTCACCTATCGTGGGTGGTCCCGGAACCAAACACCCGCAATAAACGAGGGATTACTGTAATCACAAAGAGCTAAGAGGAGGAATTGAGGTATGTGTTGGATCATGGTGAATGCATGTTCATTGGCTAAGCCACCCCCCTTACAAGGGGAAAGGGGTCATCGATATAGATAGACAAATTACATAAAGATTCTATATATAACGATGATAAGTTAACTGAAAATGGTAAAAATAAGAAGTAGCTTTTAATGAAAAATGGCACGTGGTCTTCATTATTAAGAAAGACTATTATCAATGAATCCAGGAATATAAATTGGGTAGATATCTAATGGCAAATTCAACAATATACTATAATTCTTGATTACTAAAAATACTTATCAATGAATCAGGGAATATTAACTGGGTAAATATTTAATGGCCAAATTAAAAATAAATTATAATTCTTCATTACCAAAAACACTTAGCAATGAATCAGGGAATATTAATTGGGGGTAGATACCTAATGGTAATTTAGCAATAAATTTTTTCTTTTTATAAACTATGATCATTTCTTTGTGCTTAAGGCAAAAGCCCCATCGTGGGCTTGACCTTCCGAATCAAACACTCTACCACTTACACTACAGCATTGTCATTTACAATAAAGAATCAAGCAAAGACTAAATAACAAAATCCTACATACCAATTTAATCGATAGCAAAAATTGGTATTTATGGATATGATACGAAATCCAGGTCTTATCAGAACGGAGAAGTGGCCAGCTTGCCGCGCCGAAGGAGGGACAGGTTCTCTCATCAGGTGACTCCATTGCTCAGAAATACTATCATAGAGCCACTGGTTACCAAATTTCTGCCAGACTTCGGGATTCTCAGGTGGCGGAAAACTGCAACAAGAAAGGGGCCACTTTTTGTTTTATTTGTAAAACAAAGTTTCTTTTAAAAGTAAACAAAGGTTAAGACAGGTATAGCTTGAAAGGAATTACTTAATTTTAGTATATATATATCTCTACAAAGTAGAGACCAATTATCTGAATATACATTTTATAATCTGCTTAAACAATTTACTAAATGTCCTTTGAAAAGAACAACTTGGCTTACCTACCTTCTATATTTATTACAAAAGCTAATATCTCAAATTTTTTATATGTAGTCTTCAAGACACGAAGATAATACAGGAGCTTCAATTTATATATTGAGGGAAAGACTTAGGCTATGGCTTGGACTTACCACTTTTATTATATGATGGTAAATGCAATTAAAACCTAAAATGTGGCCGCAAATGAATAAATAAGCGAGGACACATGACCTCTTCATAAACCCTGCAAATTATCACTTATTCTACCGGCTATTTTGTAGAAGGAAAAACTAAATAATTGGTGACCCTTTTTCTCCCTATCCCATTTAGTTGCCTCTTACAAGCAAGGAAATCATAAATGGAAGTCTGTTTCCCTGAATCATTAGAGACCCTTCTTCCTCATTTTGTGTCGCTATTAGTCCCCAATATGGGGATGAACAAAGGCAAGAGTGTGGTTGGGGAATTAGGGCTGGATACCTTTCCTTAGCGCCATTGTGGGTTCAATTACGGGTCTGCCAACTCCCAATGAAGCACAAGGAAATAGGGAAAAAAAGGATTTACACAAAACAGCACGTAAGATAGCATACCAGAATAGTATGTATTATAAATGGATGTATGTCAAAATAAGAATGTAAGAGTGATACTAAATCTTGTTACATTTCCTACAGAGGCAATAGTGATTTGTGTATAATCTAATGGTTATGATCTATAAATTAATTTAATAATAGTTTTTCCAAAAAACTATTTTAAAGATTAGATAGTCATTGGTGAGCAAAATATTTATAGCTATCCGATACATGAAGCTTGGGAAAAGAAGTTTATCAAATTAGAAACAATGTTTTAATGAATGTGATGGAATGAAGTAAAAAGCTATTTTATTTCAAGTGTATCTGATGACTAAAAGGAATTTCTCAAATTTTATGATATACAGTAAAAGCATCCTGTATTAAATCGGGTATCTGAGTCCTGACAATACATTCTTTCAGGGTAGGATATTCAAAAGAAAGAGGCATAAGTTTTTAGCTATAAGTACAAAATACATAGAAAGGGAATAAACGTGTAAGAGTTTATGGTAATATGTTAATATGTTAAAATTCACTATACTTACAGAACTAAAGTGTATGAGTTAATGTTAATATTAATATGTTAAAATTCACTATACCTGTCTCTCGGAAAACTCTCATGGTTCCCTATAGAGCCGTAAATGGGGGCATTAGGGAAGAATCCCAAAAGCATTTCTGTCATTTCTGAGATAACAGCTACGTTCTCCTGTCGAGAGATCTTCCATATGTGATGAGGCACGAGGTCACCTGTACACAGGACATAATCAATATCCTGTTGAAAGAGTAATTTTTATTATTATTGTAATCAGTATTAGTTATAGTTATTCCATATCTATATATATAAGAGCCATTTTTCCTCATAAGGGGAGTGGCTGAGTCAAAGCAAAATACTCTGACTCTTTGGGAAGAGAAAATAGAAGGGAATTTCCAGTCCCCTCATTTTGCCATATTTTGCAGAATTTTACGACACGCAGGGGTACAAGGAGAAAGAGTTCTAGTTCTTTCACCAGTGGGAAAATATTCTGCTCTTAAAAATTACCCTAGACAAATGCATAATATGGGATGTTCCTAACTGTACTATTTGGTACTAAATATGTAAGAAACTTCTTGCTGGAAAAAGATAAGAAACTCCCTCTTTATCAAGCCAGTTCAGAGAATATTTGAAACCAGATCATTTGGCATGAAAAAGCTACGCTTGGAAAATTCTAAAGAACAACTAAATGAACTTTAAAACAATTCTCATCATAACAGATCAAAAAAACTATTGAACAAGTTATGTGATAGGTCAAATTCGCGCTTGGAAAAGACTAAGCAACTTAACATATTTTGCAAGATATAACACAGACACTCACTGTGAACATAAAAATAAAGTAATATCAACTCCTTACAGGGTGAGTCAGATGTTCACAGCGCACATATAAATAAAGTAATATCAACTACTTAAAGGGTGAGTTAAGACACTCACTCTGCACATACCAATAAAGTAATAACTACTAACAGGGCGAGTCAGACACTCACTGTGCACATATGAACAAAGTAATATCAACTACTTACAGGGTAAGACACTCACTGCGCACACATAAACAAAGTAATATGAACTACTTACATGGTGAGTCAGACATTCACTGTGCACATATAAATAAAGTAATATCAAATACTTACAGGGTGAGTTGTTACAATGTGATGAAGCATGTTTTGGAGAAGCCACCTCGGCGAATCGCAGTTCCGATAGTCTCCCCATTTGCCCGCAGCGTCGCTGAACTTCCTCGGAGATCCTGAAGTGATTCAAGCTATTACAATGTGATCCAGATTTATGTCACGGACTCCCTTTACTACTAAGCGCTACAACGGTGTCATCCTGTGAAGGACTTTGGCCAAGCTCTTATAATATCATTTTACAGTATCATTATGACAAAGAATTATTAGAATCTTAGCAACTTTACTTCAAAATAATTTCCAGAGTTTAAATTTAAAATTATATGCTCATATGTAGTATATATGGTGTTTATAAATGCATTACCAAGTTGAGCATAGCAGATAAGTTTACAATGAATATGAAAAAGATCAGTTTTCAGACTGATCCCACTGACAGACTGAAAAGCCTACCTGGGAATGGAAACTAGTGGAATATGGAGAAGTATGTGGGAATTCGAGGAGGAAAAAGGAAGAATAAAAATAATAGGAAAATCAACCAAGTTAGTGAAAAATATTGGGAAGCAGACACAAGGAGTGTGGGATCCATGGAAAACTATTCTTCAAGAGCAATAAGGCATGTATAAAAGTATGTTATGAAGAGGAAGAATAATATGGAGAAATAAAAATGGCTGAAGACTAAAGAAGCAGAAGGTATAACAAATAAAGAGGAAAAAAGTACCATGCTGTACAGCAAAATTATAAGAAAGGTAAAAGTATAAAAAGGGGTAACAAGTAAAGAGATAAAAAAAAAGTATTTTACTAAGCAGTGGAGCTAAAATATGAGAAAAGCTAAAAGTTGAGAAGGAAACAAGAATCTCTTTGCAACGACAAGGTAATGGTACCTCATTACAAAGGAAAACTACATACAGTACACTGATCTTTAATACGCGCAGAATACACAATGTGATCTGTTTTACATCACGCACTCCCTTTTCTACTGAGGGTTAGGACGGTAACTTCTAGCCAAAGACTTTGGTTGTGGCATATGCAACTCTTCATATTATCTATTCTGAATGTAATACCACTACACACAGTGCAGAATGAATAATAACAGTTCCATATTCTGGTCTATCTTGAAAGGCAATTTAAGCATCAACTTAATACAGTACTGACTGATCAAAAGCCTATTTTATTTCAGGTTTGAAAAATTAGAGAATTGTGCACATACCACTGTCAGAATTACAGCATAAGGGTGCCTCACATACAGCATTGCTTCCGATCCGATAATCAGGATCAAAGTGAGGATCGGTTAGATGTAAAACCTTTAAAACAGGCTTGCCTTTACCAAGGTCAATTCTATCAACTAGAGAACCACTACTTCCATCTTCATTTTGGAGTAGTTGCTTTTCAAGTTGCTGATTTTGATGGAGCAATTGCTGCTGTTGCTGTGGGATATGTAGAGCTCGCTGTTGCAATGGTGGATTTAACTGTTTCTGATTTACACTCTGTTGCGGCTGAGATGGGAAATTTGACAAGCTTAAATAAATGTTACATATAAATTGTTCCTGTGGTTAAAATAAGAGAAGTGGTTGTCTATGAGCATGCAAGCAAAATATCAAAAGGACATTATGCAAATGGTTGCAAAAAGTGATGAAAAAAACGCATATACATATTTCAAACACATTTCAACTGCTAAAGATGTCAATGAGTGTGTCTGCTACAGCACAAGAAATGAATCATATTTTTGACATGATTTCATAAGGATTTTAGCAGCCAATAATATAAAAAGGGGAAAATATTCAACTTTAGGTTGTCTTTGATAATGGTTTTAGTGTACTGCAAGTTATGGATCAGTCCTGTAAACTTGAAAACAAATTAGAAAAGCTAAATACTCATACACTAAAATACTTCTAAAAGTGAAAAGCAAATCAGGTAAAGGTTATCAAATGTGCATAGTACTAAAAGTCAGTCTGATAAGCAAAAATTACTAAAACTATGGAGCAGCGACTAATAATTATGGTTTGCAATACTTATTTTTTATATTTTGCACTTTCCCTATCAAACTCAGCAATGCGTAAAATGAAGAATGAAATTAAATGAAAATTGTTAACTTTTGCATCACTATATCTCTGTGATCGTTTCATTTACTCTTCAGTCATATACATAAAAGTCATTAAGGAGTGAATTAGATCAAGCACACAAATTTAACAAAAAAACAACTTTCACATATCCATGGTCTACCCTTGTAACATTATGCAGTCATCTACTAAATAACAATTTCCTGAAAAAGGACCCCACACACAATAATCCCTCTTGACTCTTACTTCCTCAGAATACCACAAGGTTATATATCCTTTGTACCATTCTCTCATTATCCATTTCGTCCAACCCAGATAAGCTTCTCCGTTCAACTCTATTAACTAAGGAGAGATACCATAGTGTGACGAGCAACTAAGATACCAAGTAGTCTGGAAGGTAAAATCTATATCACAGAACAAGGAGAGGGTCTTTATATTCCATCGGATTTGTTTTATAGCGACAGAAAGACTAATAAGGAGAGAAAATTAACTATAAAGTGCTAAACTTGGAGAGTCTTACATAAGCCGAGAAATCTAATCCTACCACAGTATTAGAGACTAGAGATT
>JAXCGZ010015828.1:22500-44155 GCA_037179515.1 Halocaridina rubra | reverse complement strand
TCATACAATAACCAAGCAAGCACATTACATATGTGAAAACATGAATCATTTTTTACCCCGACCGGGACTCGAACCTAGGACTTATAATTACTAAGTCAAGGCGCTACCAACTACACACCACAGAAGGTATAAAAGGAATCCAACCTTATAGCTTATATCTGCTATACTTGGGGATGAACGCATTCTAACTGAATGCCACTATGTTCATATTACAGATTCCCCAACCTCACTCGTGGCTTCATTTTAGCATTTAATTCAATTCCCAATCTCATTCGGGTCATACAATGACCAAGCAAGCACATTACATATGTGAAAACATGAATCATTTTTTACCCCGACCGGGACTCGAACCTAGGACTTATAATTACTAAGTCAAGGCTCTACCAACTACACACCACAGAAGGTATAAAAGGAATCCAACCTTATAGCTTATATCTGCTATACTTGGGGATGAACGCATTCTAACTGAATGCCACTATGTTCATATTACAGATTCCCCAACCTCACTCGTGGCTTCATTTTAGCATTTAATTCAATTCCCAATCTCATTCGGGTCATACAATAACCAAGCAAGCACATTACATATGTGAAAACATGAATCATTTTTTACCCCGACCGGGACTCGAACCTAGGACTTATAATTACTAAGTCAAGGCGCTACCAACTACACACCACAGAAGGTATAAAAGGAATCCAACCTTATAGCTTATATCTGCTATACTTGGGGATGAACGCATTCTAACTGAATGCCACTATGTTCATATTACAGATTCCCCAACCTCACTCGTGGCTTCATTTTAGCATTTAATTCAATTCCCAATCTCATTCGGGTCATACAATAACCAAGCAAGCACATTACATATGTGAAAACATGAATCATTTTTTACCCCGACCGGGACTCGAACCTAGGACTTATAATTACTAAGTCAAGGCGCTACCAACTACACACCACAGAAGGTATAAAAGGAATCCAACCTTATAGCTTATATCTGCTATACTTGGGGATGAACGCATTCTAACTGAATGCCACTATGTTCATATTACAGATTCCCCAACCTCACTCGTGGCTTCATTTTAGCATTTAATTCAATTCCCAATCTCATTCGGGTCATACAATAATCAAGCAAGCACATTACATATGTGAAAACATGAATCATTTTTTACCCCGACCGGGACTCGAACCTAGGACTTATAATTACTAAGTCAAGGCGCTACCAACTACACACCACAGAAGGTATAAAAGGAATCCAACCTTATAGCTTATATCTGCTATACTTGGGGATGAACGCATTCTAACTGAATGCCACTATGTTCATATTACAGATTCCCCAACCTCACTCGTGGCTTCATTTTAGCATTTAATTCAATTCCCAATCTCATTCGGGTCATACAATAACCAAGCAAGCACATTACATATGTGAAAACATGAATCATTTTTTACCCCGACCGGGACTCGAACCTAGGACTTATAATTACTAAGTCAAGGCGCTACCAACTACACACCACAGAAGGTATAAAAGGAATCCAACCTTATAGCTTATATCTGCTATACTTGGGGATGAACGCATTCTAACTGAATGCCACTATGTTCATATTACAGATTCCCCAACCTCACTCGTGGCTTCATTTTAGCATTTAATTCAATTCCCAATCTCATTCGGGTCATACAATAACCAAGCAAGCACATTACATATGTGAAAACATGAATAATTTTTTACCCCGACCGGGACTCGAACCTAGGACTTATAATTACTAAGTCAAGGCGCTACCAACTACACACCACAGAAGGTATAAAAGGAATCCAACCTTATAGCTTATATCTGCTATACTTGGGGATGAACGCATTCTAACTGAATGCCACTATGTTCATATTACAGATTCCCCAACCTCACTCGTGGCTTCATTTTAGCATTTAATTCAATTCTCAATCTCATTCGGGTCATACAATAACCAAGCAAGCACATTACATATGTGAAAACATGAATCATTTTTTACCCCGACCGGGACTCGAACCTAGGACTTATAATTACTAAGTCAAGGTGCTACCAACTACACACCACAGAAGGTATAAAAGGAATCCAACCTTATAGCTTATATCTGCTATACTTGGGGATGAACGCATTCTAACTGAATGCCACTATGTTCATATTACAGATTCCCCAACCTCACTCGTGGCTTCATTTTAGCATTTAATTCAATTCCCAATCTCATTCGGGTCATACAATAACAAAGCAAGCACATTACATATGTGAAAACATGAATAATTTTTTACCCCGACCGGGACTCGAACCTAGGACTTATAATTACTAAGTCAAGGCGCTACCAACTACACACCACAGAAGGCATAAAAGGAATCCAACCTTATAGCTTATATCTGCTATACTTGGGGATGAACGCATTCTAACTGAATGCCACTATGTTCATATTACAGATTCCCCAACCTCACTCGTGGCTTCCTTTTAGCATTTAATTCAATTCCCAATCTCATTCGGGTCATACAATAACCAAG
This sequence comes from Halocaridina rubra, assembly GCA_037179515.1. NCBI lineage: Eukaryota > Metazoa > Arthropoda > Malacostraca > Decapoda > Atyidae > Halocaridina > Halocaridina rubra. The sequence continues at coordinate 41,646 of JAXCGZ010015828.1, read as the reverse complement.
CAAGCACATTACATATGTGAAAACATGAATCATTTTTTACCCCGACCGGGACTCGAACCTAGGACTTATAATTACTAAGTCAAGGCGCTACCAACTACACACCACAGAAGGTATAAAAGGAATCCAACCTTATAGCTTATATCTGCTATACTTGGGGATGAACGCATTCTAACTGAATGCCACTATGTTCATATTACCGATTCCCCAACCTCACTCGTGGTTTCATTTTAGCATTTAATTCAATTCCCAATCTCATTCGGGTCATACAATAACCAAGCAAGCACAATACATATGTGAAAACATGAATCATTTTTTACCCCGACCGGGACTCGAACCTAGGACTTATAATTACTAAGTCAAGGCGCTACCAACTACACACCACAGAAGGTATAAAAGGAATCCAACCTTATAGCTTATATCTGCTATACTTGGGGATGAACGCATTCTAACTGAATGCCACTATGTTCATATTACAGATTCCCCAACCTCACTCGTGGCTTCATTTTAGCATTTAATTCAATTCCCAATCTCATTCGGGTCATACAATAACCAAGCAAGCACATTACATATGTGAAAACATGAATCATTTTTTACCCCGACCGGGACTCGAACCTAGGACTTATAATTACTAAGTCAAGGCGCTACCAACTACACACCACAGAAGGTATAAAAGGAATCCAACCTTATAGCTTATATCTGCTATACTTGGGGATGAACGCATTCTAACTGAATGCCACTATGTTCATATTACAGATTCCCCAACATCACTCGTGGCTTCACTTTAGCATTTAATTCAATTCCCAATCTCATTCGGGTCATACAATAACCAAGCAAGCACATTACATATGTGAAAACATGAATCATTTTTTACCCCGACCGGGACTCGAACCTAGGACTTATAATTACTAAGTCAAGGCGCTACCAACTACACACCACAGAAGGTATAAAAGGAATCCAACCTTATAGCTTATATCTGCTATACTTGGGGATGAACGCATTCTAACTGAATGCCACTATGTTCATATTACAGATTCCCCAACCTCACTCGTGGCTTCATTTTAGCATTTAATTCAATTCCCAATCTCATTCGGGTCATACAATAACCAAACAAGCACATTACATATATGAAAACATGAATCATTTTTTACCCCGACCGGGACTCGAACCTAGGACTTATAATTACTAAGTCAAGGCGCTACCAACTACACACCACAGAAGGTATAAAAGGAATCCAACCTTATAGCTTATATCTGCTATACTTGGGGATGAACGCATTCTAACTGAATGCCACTATGTTCATATTACAGATTCCCCAACCTCACTCGTGGCTTCATTTTAGCATTTAATTCAATTCCCAATCTCATTCGGGTCATACAATAACCAAGCAAGCACATTACATATGTGAAAACATGAATCATTTTTTACCCCGACCGGGACTCGAACCTAGGACTTATAATTACTAAGTCAAGGCGCTACCAACTACACACCACAGAAGGTATAAAAGGAATCCAACCTTATAGCTTATATCTGCTATACTTGGGGATGAATGCATTCTAACTGAATGCCACTATGTTCATATTACAGATTCCCCAACCTCACTCGTGGCTTCATTTTAGCATTTAATTCAATTCCCAATCTCATTCGGGTCATACAATAACCAAGCAAGCACATTACATATGTGAAAACATGAATCATTTTTTACCCCGACCGGGACTCGAACCTAGGAGTTATAATTACTAAGTCAAGGCGCTACCAACTACACACCACAGAAGGTATAAAAGGAATCCAACCTTATAGCTTATATCTGCTATACTTGGGGATGAACGCATTCTAACTGAATGCCACTATGTTCATATTACAGATTCCCCAACCTCACTCGTGGCTTCATTTTAGCATTTAATTCAATTCCCAATCTCATTCGGGTCATACAATAACCAAGCAAGCACATTACATATGTGAAAACATGAATCATTTTTTACCCCGACCGGGACTCGAACCTAGGACTTATAATTACTAAGTCAAGGCGCTACCAACTACACACCACAGAAGGTATAAAAGGAATCCAACCTTATAGCTTATATCTGCTATACTTGGGGATGAACGCATTCTAACTGAATGCCACTATGTTCATATTACAGATTCCCCAACCTCACTCGTGGCTTCATTTTAGCATTTAATTCAATTCCCAATCTCATTCGGGTCATACAATAACCAAGCAAGCACATCACATATGTGAAAACATGAATCATTTTTTACCCCGACCGGGACTCGAACCTAGGACTTATAATTACTAAGTCAAGGCGCTACCAACTACACACCACAGAAGGTATAAAAGGAATCCAACCTTATAGCTTATATCTGCTATACTTGGGGATGAACGCATTCTAACTGAATGCCACTATGTTCATATTACAGATTCCCCAACCTCACTCGTGGCTTCATTTTAGCATTTAATTCAATTCCCAATCTCATTCGGGTCATACAATAACCAAGCAAGCACATTACATATGTGAAAACATGAATCATTTTTTACCCCGACCGGGACTCGAACCTAGGACTTATAATTACTAAGTCAAGGCGCTACCAACTACACACCACAGAAGGTATAAAAGGAATCCAACCTTATAGCTTATATCTGCTATACTTGGGGATGAACGCATTCTAACTGAATGCCACTATGTTCATATTACAGATTCCCCAACCTCACTCGTGGCTTCATTTTAGCATTTAATTCAATTCCCAATCTCATTCGGGTCATACAATAACCAAGCAAGCACATTACATATGTGAAAACATGAATCATTTTTTACCCCGACCGGGACTCGAACCTAGGACTTATAATTACTAAGTCAAGGCTCTACCAACTACACACCACAGAAGGTATAAAAGGAATCCAACCTTATAGCTTATATCTGCTATACTTGGGGATGAACGCATTCTAACTGAATGCCACTATGTTCATATTACAGATTCCCCAACCTCACTCGTGGCTTCATTTTAGCATTTAATTCAATTCCCAATCTCATTCGGGTCATACAATAACCAAGCAAGCACATTACATATGTGAAAACATGAATCATTTTTTACCCCGACCGGGACTCGAACCTAGGACTTATAATTTCTAAGTCAAGGCGCTACCAACTACACACCACAGAAGGCATAAAAGGAATCCAACCTTATAGCTTATATCTGCTATACTTGGGGATGAACGCATTCTAACTGAATGCCACTATGTTCATATTACAGATTCCCCAACCTCACTCGTGGCTTCATTTTAGCATTTAATTCAATTCCCAATCTCATTCGGGTCATACAATAACCAAGCAAGCACATTACATATGTGAAAACATGAATCATTTTTTACCCCGACCGGGACTCGAACCTAGGACTTATAATTACTAAGTCAAGGCGCTACCAACTACACACCACAGAAGGTATAAAAGGAATCCAACCTTATAGCTTATATCTGCTATACTTGGGGATGAACGCATTCTAACTGAATGCCACTATGTTCATATTACAGATTCCCCAACCTCACTCATGGCTTCATTTTAGCATTTAATTCAATTCCCAATCTCATTCGGGTCATACAATAACCAAGCAAGCACATTACATATGTGAAAACATGAATCATTTTTTACCCCGACCGGGACTCGAACCTAGGAGTTATAATTACTAAGTCAAGGCGTTACCAACTACACACCACAGAAGGTATAAAAGGAATCCAACCTTATAGCTTATATCTGCTATACTTGGGGATGAATGCATTCTAACTGAATGCCACTATGTTCATATTACAGATTCCCCAACCTCACTCGTGGCTTCATTTTAGCATTTAATTCAATTCCCAATCTCATTCGGGTCATACAATAACCAAGCAAGCACATTACATATGTGAAAACATGAATCATTTTTTACCCCGACCGGGACTCGAACCTAGGACTTATAATTACTAAGTCAAGGCGCTACCAACTACACACCACAGAAGGTATAAAAGGAATCCAACCTTATAGCTTATATCTGCTATACTTGGGGATGAACGCATTCTAACTGAATGCCACTATGTTCATATTACAGATTCCCCAACATCACTCGTGGCTTCATTTTAGCATTTAATTCAATTCCCAATCTCATTCGGGTCATACAATAACCAAGCAAGCACATTACATATGTGAAAACATGAATCATTTTTTACCCCGACCGGGACTCGAACCTAGGACTTATAATTACTAAGTCAAGGCGCTACCAACTACACACCACAGAAGGTATAAAAGGAATCCAACCTTATAGCTTATATCTGCTATACTTGGGGATGAACGCATTCTAACTGAATGCCACTATGTTCATATTACAGATTCCCCAACCTCACTCGTGGCTTCATTTTAGCATTTAATTCAATTCCCAATCTCATTCGGGTCATACAATAACCAAGCAAGCACATCACATATGTGAAAACATGAATCATTTTTTACCCCGACCGGGACTCGAACCTAGGACTTATAATTACTAAGTCAAGGCGCTACCAACTACACACCACAGAAGGTATAAAAGGAATCCAACCTTATAGCTTATATCTGCTATACTTGGGGATGAACGCATTCTAACTGAATGCCACTATGTTCATATTACAGATTCCCCAACCTCACTCGTGGCTTCATTTTAGCATTTAATTCAATTCCCAATCTCATTCGGGTCATACAATAACCAAGCAAGCACATTACATATGTGAAAACATGAATCATTTTTTACCCCGACCGGGACTCGAACCTAGGACTTATAATTACTAAGTCAAGGCGCTACCAACTACACACCACAGAAGGTATAAAAGGAATCCAACCTTATAGCTTATATCTGCTATACTTGGGGATGAACGCATTCTAACTGAATGCCACTATGTTCATATTACAGATTCCCCAACCTCACTCGTGGCTTCCTTTTAGCATTTAATTCAATTCCCAATCTCATTCGGGTCATACAATAACCAAGCAAGCACATTACATATGTGAAAACATGAATCATTTTTTACCCCGACCGGGACTCGAACCTAGGACTTATAATTACTAAGTCAAGGCTCTACCAACTACACACCACAGAAGGTATAAAAGGAATCCAACCTTATAGCTTATATCTGCTATACTTGGGGATGAACGCATTCTAACTGAATGCCACTATGTTCATATTACCGATTCCCCAACCTCACTCGTGGCTTCATTTTAGCATTTAATTCAATTCCCAATCTCATTCGGGTCATACAATAACCAAGCAAGCACATTACATATGTGAAAACATGAATCATTTTTTACCCCGACCGGGACTCGAACCTAGGACTTATAATTACTAAGTCAAGGCGCTACCAACTACACACCACAGAAGGCATAAAAGGAATCCAACCTTATAGCTTATATCTGCTATACTTGGGGATGAACGCATTCTAACTGAATGCCACTATGTTCATATTACAGATTCCCCAACCTCACTCGTGGCTTCATTTTAGCATTTAATTCAATTCCCAATCTCATTCGGGTCATACAATAACCAAGCAAGCACATTACATATGTGAAAACATGAATCATTTTTTACCCCGACCGGGACTCGAACCTAGGACTTATAATTACTAAGTCAAGGCGCTACCAACTACACACCACAGAAGGTATAAAAGGAATCCAACCTTATAGCTTATATCTGCTATACTTGGGGATGAACGCATTCTAACTGAATGCCACTATGTTCATATTACAGATTCCCCAACCTCACTCGTGGCTTCATTTTAGTATTTAATTCAATTCCCAATCTCATTCGGGTCATACAATAACCAAGCAAGCACATTACATATGTGAAAACATGAATCATTTTTTACCCCGACCGGGACTCGAACCTAGGACTTATAATTACTAAGTCAAGGCGCTACCAACTACACACCACAGAAGGTATAAAAGGAATCCAACCTTATAGCTTATATCTGCTATACTTGGGGATGAACGCATTCTAACTGAATGCCACTATGTTCATATTACAGATTCCCCAACCTCACTCGTGGCTTCATTTTAGCATTTAATTCAATTCCCAATCTCATTCGGGTCATTCAATAACCAAACAAGCACATTACATATGTGAAAACATGAATCATTTTTTACCCCGACCGGGACTCGAACCTAGGACTTATAATTACTAAGTCAAGGCGCTACCAACTACACACCACAGAAGGTATAAAAGGAATCCAACCTTATAGCTTATATCTGCTATACTTGGGGATGAACGCATTCTAACTGAATGCCACTATGTTCATATTACAGATTCCCCAACCTCACTCGTGGCTTCATTTTAGCATTTAATTCAATTCCCAATCTCATTCGGGTCATACAATAACCAAGCAAGCACATTACATATGTGAAAACATGAATCATTTTTTACCCCGACCGGGACTCGAACCTAGGACTTATAATTACTAAGTCAAGGCGCTACCAACTACACACCACAGAAGGTATAAAAGGAATCCAACCTTATAGCTTATATCTGCTATACTTGGGGATGAACGCATTCTAACTGAATGCCACTATGTTCATATTACAGATTCCCCAACCTCACTCGTGGCTTCATTTTAGCATTTAATTCAATTCCCAATCTCATTCGGGTCATACAATAACCAAGCAAGCACATTACATATGTGAAAACATGAATCATTTTTTACCCCGACCGGGACTCGAACCTAGGACTTATAATTACTAAGTCAAGGCGCTACCAACTACACACCACAGAAGGTATAAAAGGAATCCAACCTTATAGCTTATATCTGCTATACTTGGGGATGAACGCATTCTAACTGAATGCCACTATGTTCATATTACAGATTCCCCAACCTCACTCGTGGCTTCATTTTAGCATTTAATTCAATTCCCAATCTCATTCGGGTCATACAATAACCAAGCAAGCACATTACATATGTGAAAACATGAATCATTTTTTACCCCGACCGGGACTCGAACCTAGGACTTATAATTACTAAGTCAAGGCGCTACCAACTACACACCACAGAAGGTATAAAAGGAATCCAACCTTATAGCTTATATCTGCTATACTTGGGGATGAACGCATTCTAACTGAATGCCACTATGTTCATATTACAGATTCCCCAACCTCACTCGTGGCTTCACTTTAGCATTTAATTCAATTCCCAATCTCATTCGGGTCATACAATAACCAAGCAAGCACATTACATATGTGAAAACATGAATCATTTTTTACCCCGACCGGGACTCGAACCTAGGACTTATAATTACTAAGTCAAGGCGCTACCAACTACACACCACAGAAGGTATAAAAGGAATCCAACCTTATAGCTTATATCTGCTATACTTGGGGATGAACGCATTCTAACTGAATGCCACTATGTTCATATTACAGATTCCCCAACCTCACTCGTGGCTTCATTTTAGCATTTAATTCAATTCCCAATCTCATTCGGGTCATACAATAACCAAGCAAGCACATTACATATGTGAAAACATGAATCATTTTTTACCCCGACCGGGACTCGAACCTAGGACTTATAATTACTAAGTCAAGGCGCTACCAACTACACACCACAGAAGGTATAAAAGGAATCCAACCTTATAGCTTATATCTGCTATACTTGGGGATGAACGCATTCTAACTGAATGCCACTATGTTCATATTACAGATTCCCCAACCTCACTCGTGGCTTCATTTTAGCATTTAATTCAATTCCCAATCTCATTCGGGTCATACAATAACCAAGCAAGCACATTACATATGTGAAAACATGAATCATTTTTTACCCCGACCGGGACTCGAACCTAGGACTTATAATTACTAAGTCAAGGCGCTACCAACTACACACCACAGAAGGTATAAAAGGAATCCAACCTTATAGCTTATATCTGCTATACTTGGGGATGAACGCATTCTAACTGAATGCCACTATGTTCATATTACAGATTCCCCAACCTCACTCGTGGCTTCATTTTAGCATTTAATTCAATTCCCAATCTCATTCGGGTCATACAATAACCAAGCAAGCACATTACATATGTGAAAACATGAATCATTTTTTACCCCGACCGGGACTCGAACCTAGGACTTATAATTACTAAGTCAAGGCGCTACCAACTACACACCACAGAAGGTATAAAAGGAATCCAACCTTATAGCTTATATCTGCTATACTTGGGGATGAACGCATTCTAACTGAATGCCACTATGTTCATATTACAGATTCCCCAACCTCACTCGTGGCTTCATTTTAGCATTTAATTCAATTCCCAATCTCATTCGGGTCATACAATAACCAAGCAAGCACATTACATATGTGAAAACATGAATCATTTTTTACCCCGACCGGGACTCGAACCTAGGACTTATAATTACTAAGTCAAGGCGCTACCAACTACACACCACAGAAGGTATAAAAGGAATCCAACCTTATAGCTTATATCTGCTATACTTGGGGATGAACGCATTCTAACTGAATGCCACTATGTTCATATTACAGATTCCCCAACCTCACTCGTGGCTTCATTGTAGCATTTAATTCAATTCCCAATCTCATTCGGGTCATACAATAACCAAGCAAGCACATTACATATGTGAAAACATGAATAATTTTTTACCCCGACCGGGACTCGAACCTAGGACTTATAATTACTAAGTCAAGGCGCTACCAACTACACACCACAGAAGGTATAAAAGGAACCCAACCTTATAGCTTATATCTGCTATACTTGGGGATGAACGCATTCTAACTGAATGCCACTATGTTCATATTACAGATTCCCCAACCTCACTCGTGGCTTCATTGTAGCATTTAATTCAATTCCCAATCTCATTCGGGTCATACAATAACCAAGCAAGCACATTACATATGTGAAAACATGAATAATTTTTTACCCCGACCGGGACTCGAACCTAGGACTTATAATTACTAAGTCAAGGCGCTACCAACTACACACCACAGAAGGTATAAAAGGAACCCAACCTTATAGCTTATATCTGCTATACTTGGGGATGAACGCATTCTAACTGAATGCCACTATGTTCATATTACAGATTCCCCAACCTCACTCGTGGCTTCATTGTAGCATTTAATTCAATTCCCAATCTCATTCGGGTCATACAATAACCAAGCAAGCACATTACATATGTGAAAACATGAATAATTTTTTACCCCGACCGGGACTCGAACCTAGGACTTATAATTACTAAGTCAAGGCGCTACCAACTACACACCACAGAAGGTATAAAAGGAACCCAACCTTATAGCTTATATCTGCTATACTTGGGGATGAACGCATTCTAACTGAATGCCACTATGTTCATATTACAGATTCCCCAACCTCACTCGTGGCTTCATTGTAGCATTTAATTCAATTCCCAATCTCATTCGGGTCATACAATAACCAAGCAAGCACATTACATATGTGAAAACATGAATAATTTTTTACCCCGACCGGGACTCGAACCTAGGACTTATAATTACTAAGTCAAGGCGCTACCAACTACACACCACAGAAGGTATAAAAGGAACCCAACCTTATAGCTTATATCTGCTATACTTGGGGATGAACGCATTCTAACTGAATGCCACTATGTTCATATTACAGATTCCCCAACCTCACTCGTGGCTTCATTGTAGCATTTAATTCAATTCCCAATCTCATTCGGGTCATACAATAACCAAGCAAGCACATTACATATGTGAAAACATGAATAATTTTTTACCCCGACCGGGACTCGAACCTAGGACTTATAATTACTAAGTCAAGGCGCTACCAAGTATAGCAGATATAAGCTATAAGGTTGGGTTCCTTTTATACCTTCTGTGGTGTGTAGTTGGTAGCGCCTTGACTTAGTAATTATAAGTCCTAGGTTCGAGTCCCGGTCGGGGTAAAAAATTATTCATGTTTTCACATATGTAATGTGCTTGCTTGGTTATTGTATGACCCGAATGAGATTGGGAATTGAATTAAATGCTACAATGAAGCCACGAGTGAGGTTGGGGAATCTGTAATATGAACATAGTGGCATTCAGTTAGAATGCGTTCATCCCCAAGTATAGCAGATATAAGCTATAAGGTTGGGTTCCTTTTATACCTTCTGTGGTGTGTAGTTGGTAGCGCCTTGACTTAGTAATTATAAGTCCTAGGTTCGAGTCCCGGTCGGGGTAAAAAATTATTCATGTTTTCACATATGTAATGTGCTTGCTTGGTTATTGTATGACCCGAATGAGATTGGGAATTGAATTAAATGCTACAATGAAGCCACGAGTGAGGTTGGGGAATCTGTAATATGAACATAGTGGCATTCAGTTAGAATGCGTTCATCCCCAAGTATAGCAGATATAAGCTATAAGGTTGGGTTCCTTTTATACCTTCTGTGGTGTGTAGTTGGTAGCGCCTTGACTTAGTAATTATAAGTCCTAGGTTCGAGTCCCGGTCGGGGTAAAAAATTATTCATGTTTTCACATATGTAATGTGCTTGCTTGGTTATTGTATGACCCGAATGAGATTGGGAATTGAATTAAATGCTACAATGAAGCCACGAGTGAGGTTGGGGAATCTGTAATATGAACATAGTGGCATTCAGTTAGAATGCGTTCATCCCCAAGTATAGCAGATATAAGCTATAAGGTTGGGTTCCTTTTATACCTTCTGTGGTGTGTAGTTGGTAGCGCCTTGACTTAGTAATTATAAGTCCTAGGTTCGAGTCCCGGTCGGGGTAAAAAATTATTCATGTTTTCACATATGTAATGTGCTTGCTTGGTTATTGTATGACCCGAATGAGATTGGGAATTGAATTAAATGCTACAATGAAGCCACGAGTGAGGTTGGGGAATCTGTAATATGAACATAGTGGCATTCAGTTAGAATGCGTTCATCCCCAAGTATAGCAGATATAAGCTATAAGGTTGGGTTCCTTTTATACCTTCTGTGGTGTGTAGTTGGTAGCGCCTTGACTTAGTAATTATAAGTCCTAGGTTCGAGTCCCGGTCGGGGTAAAAAATTATTCATGTTTTCACATATGTAATGTGCTTGCTTGGTTATTGTATGACCCGAATGAGATTGGGAATTGAATTAAATGCTACAATGAAGCCACGAGTGAGGTTGGGGAATCTGTAATATGAACATAGTGGCATTCAGTTAGAATGCGTTCATCCCCAAGTATAGCAGATATAAGCTATAAGGTTGGGTTCCTTTTATACCTTCTGTGGTGTGTAGTTGGTAGCGCCTTGACTTAGTAATTATAAGTCCTAGGTTCGAGTCCCGGTCGGGGTAAAAAATTATTCATGTTTTCACATATGTAATGTGCTTGCTTGGTTATTGTATGACCCGAATGAGATTGGGAATTGAATTAAATGCTACAATGAAGCCACGAGTGAGGTTGGGGAATCTGTAATATGAACATAGTGGCATTCAGTTAGAATGCGTTCATCCCCAAGTATAGCAGATATAAGCTATAAGGTTGGGTTCCTTTTATACCTTCTGTGGTGTGTAGTTGGTAGCGCCTTGACTTAGTAATTATAAGTCCTAGGTTCGAGTCCCGGTCGGGGTAAAAAATTATTCATGTTTTCACATATGTAATGTGCTTGCTTGGTTATTGTATGACCCGAATGAGATTGGGAATTGAATTAAATGCTACAATGAAGCCACGAGTGAGGTTGGGGAATCTGTAATATGAACATAGTGGCATTCAGTTAGAATGCGTTCATCCCCAAGTATAGCAGATATAAGCTATAAGGTTGGGTTCCTTTTATACCTTCTGTGGTGTGTAGTTGGTAGCGCCTTGACTTAGTAATTATAAGTCCTAGGTTCGAGTCCCGGTCGGGGTAAAAAATTATTCATGTTTTCACATATGTAATGTGCTTGCTTGGTTATTGTATGACCCGAATGAGATTGGGAATTGAATTAAATGCTACAATGAAGCCACGAGTGAGGTTGGGGAATCTGTAATATGAACATAGTGGCATTCAGTTAGAATGCGTTCATCCCCAAGTATAGCAGATATAAGCTATAAGGTTGGGTTCCTTTTATACCTTCTGTGGTGTGTAGTTGGTAGCGCCTTGACTTAGTAATTATAAGTCCTAGGTTCGAGTCCCGGTCGGGGTAAAAAATTATTCATGTTTTCACATATGTAATGTGCTTGCTTGGTTATTGTATGACCCGAATGAGATTGGGAATTGAATTAAATGCTACAATGAAGCCACGAGTGAGGTTGGGGAATCTGTAATATGAACATAGTGGCATTCAGTTAGAATGCGTTCATCCCCAAGTATAGCAGATATAAGCTATAAGGTTGGGTTCCTTTTATACCTTCTGTGGTGTGTAGTTGGTAGCGCCTTGACTTAGTAATTATAAGTCCTAGGTTCGAGTCCCGGTCGGGGTAAAAAATTATTCATGTTTTCACATATGTAATGTGCTTGCTTGGTTATTGTATGACCCGAATGAGATTGGGAATTGAATTAAATGCTACAATGAAGCCACGAGTGAGGTTGGGGAATCTGTAATATGAACATAGTGGCATTCAGTTAGAATGCGTTCATCCCCAAGTATAGCAGATATAAGCTATAAGGTTGGGTTCCTTTTATACCTTCTGTGGTGTGTAGTTGGTAGCGCCTTGACTTAGTAATTATAAGTCCTAGGTTCGAGTCCCGGTCGGGGTAAAAAATTATTCATGTTTTCACATATGTAATGTGCTTGCTTGGTTATTGTATGACCCGAATGAGATTGGGAATTGAATTAAATGCTACAATGAAGCCACGAGTGAGGTTGGGGAATCTGTAATATGAACATAGTGGCATTCAGTTAGAATGCGTTCATCCCCAAGTATAGCAGATATAAGCTATAAGGTTGGGTTCCTTTTATACCTTCTGTGGTGTGTAGTTGGTAGCGCCTTGACTTAGTAATTATAAGTCCTAGGTTCGAGTCCCGGTCGGGGTAAAAAATTATTCATGTTTTCACATATGTAATGTGCTTGCTTGGTTATTGTATGACCCGAATGAGATTGGGAATTGAATTAAATGCTACAATGAAGCCACGAGTGAGGTTGGGGAATCTGTAATATGAACATAGTGGCATTCAGTTAGAATGCGTTCATCCCCAAGTATAGCAGATATAAGCTATAAGGTTGGGTTCCTTTTATACCTTCTGTGGTGTGTAGTTGGTAGCGCCTTGACTTAGTAATTATAAGTCCTAGGTTCGAGTCCCGGTCGGGGTAAAAAATTATTCACATATATACATATATATATATATATATATATATATATATATATATATATATATATATATATATATATATATATATATATATATATATATATATATATATATATATATATATATGCATATGTATATATATATATATATATATATATATATATATATATATATATATATATATATATATATATATATATATATATATATATATATATATATATATATATATATATATATATATATATATATATATATATATATATATATATATATATATATATATATATATATATATATATATATATATATATATATATATATATATATATATATATATATATATAAATAAGTACAAACTGTTAGCATACAGCACTAAATAGTAAGGAAGCCCATCAGTGAAACAAAACTTATAAAACAATGCTATATTTCGGATCCTAACTGGATCCCTTCTCAAGCAAGGGATCCAGTTAGGATCCGAAATATAGCATTGTTTTATAAGTTTTGTTTCACTGATGGGCTTCCTTACTATATATATATATATATATATATATATATATATATATATATATATATATATATATATATATATATATATATATATATATATATATATATATATATATATATATATATATATATATATATATATATATATATATATATATATATATATATATATATATATATATATATATATATATATATATATATATATATATATATATATATATATATATATATATATATATATATATATATATATATATACATACATGTATGCATACATATATATATATATATATATATATATATATATATATATATATATATATATATATATATATATATATATATATATATATATATATATATATATATATATAACCAAATAAGCACATAACATATGTGAGAACATGAATCATTTTTTACTTCGACCGCGACTCGAACCTAGGACTTATGATTACTAAGTCAAGGTGCTGCCACTACACCACAGAAGGTTAAAATGAATCCAACCTTATAGTTTATATCTGCTATACTTAGGAATGAACGCATTATAACTGAATGCCACTATGTTCATTATACAGATTCCCCAACCTCACTCGTGGCTTCATTTTAGCATTTAATTCAATTCCCAATCTCATTCGGGCCATGAAATAACCAAATAAGCACATTACATATGTGAAAACATGAATCATTTTTTACCCCGACCGGGACTCGAAAATAGGACTTATGATTACTAAGTCAAGGCGCTACCACTACACCACAGAAGGTTAAAAGGAATCCAACCTTATAGGTAATATCTGCTATACTTAGGAATGAACGCATTCTAACTGAATGCCACTATGTTCATGTTACAGATTCCCCAACCTCACTCGTGGCTTCATTTTAGCATTTAATTCAATTCCCAATCTCATTTGGGCCATGAAATAACCAAATAAGCACATTGCATATGTGAAAATATGAATCATTTTTTACCCCGACCGCGACTCGAACCTAGGACTTATGATTACTAAGTCAAGGTGCTACCACTACAACACAGAAGGTTAAAAGGAATCCAACCTTATAGCTTATATCTGCTATACTTAGGAATGAATGCATTCTAACTGAATGCCACTATGTTCATATTACAGATTCCCCAACCTCACTCGTGGTTTCATTTTAGCACTTAATTCAATTCCCAATCTCATTCGGGCCTGGAAATAGCCAAAGAAGCACATTACATATGTGAAAACATGAATCATTTTTTACCCCGACCGGGACTCGAACCTAGGACTTATGATTACTAAGTCAAGGCGCTACCACTACACCACAGAAGGTTAAATGGAACCCAACCTTATAGTTTATATCTGCTATACTTAGGAATGAACGGATTCTAACTGAATGCCACTATGTTCATATTACAGATTCCCCAACCTCACTCGTGGCTTCATTTTAGCATTTAATTCAATTCCCAATCTCATTCGGGCCATGAAATAACCAATTAAGCACATTACATATGTGAAAACATGAATCATTTTTTACCCCGACCGGGACTCGAACCTAGGACTTATGATTACTAAGTCAAGGCGCTACCACTACACCACAGAAGGTTAAAAGGAATCCAACCTTATAGCTTATATCTGCTATACTTAGGAATGAACGCATTCTAACTGAATACCACTATGTTCATATAACAGATTCTCCAACCTCACTCATGGCTTCATTTTAGCATTTAATTCAATTCCCAATCTCATTCGGGCCATGAAATAACCAAATAAGCACATTACATATGTGAAAACATGAATCATCTTTTACCCCGACCGGGAGTCGAACCTAGGTCTTATGATTACTAAGTCAAGGCGCTACCACTACACCACAGAAGGTTAAAAGGAATAAAACCTTATAGCTTATATCTGCTATTCTTAGGAATGAACGCATTCTAACTGAATGCCACTATGTTCATATTACAGATACCCCACCCTCACTCGTAGCTTCATTTTAGCATTTAATTCAGTTCCCAATCTCATTCAGGCCATGAAATAACCAAATAAGCACATTACATATGTGAAAACATGAATCATTTTTTACCCCGACCGGGACTCGAACCTAGGACTTATAATTACTAAGTCAAGGCGCTACCACTACACCACAGAAGGTTAAAAGGAATCCAACCTTATAGCTTATATCTGCTATACTTAGGAATGAACGCATTCTAACTGAATGCCACTATGTTCATATTACATATTCCCCAACCTCACTCGTGGCTTCATTTTAGCATTTAATTCAATTCCCAATCTCATTCGGGCCATGAAATAACCAAATAAGCACATTACATATGTGAAAATATGAATAATTTTTTACCTTGACCGGGACTCGAATATAATTCTTGAAAAATTCCTTAACAACGAAAGTTAGTGCTTTTGAGAAGCAATCATCAGATTATAATATATATATATATATATATATATATATATATATATATATATATATATATATATATATATATATATATATATATATATATATATATATATATATATATATATATATATATATATATATATATATATATATATATATATATATATATCTACCTTGGCTGTTTTCCCCTTTAAGAAAGAAACCAATAAGGGGATTACCTTGCTCTATGCCAATGACGAGGGAGCTACTGACCGTTCAGATGGCACTGCTATAATGGCACAGCCCATCCTCCCGGCTCTTCCACAACCTGTGTCGCTTCACAACTGCCAACTCCTCCTACTGCCCATACCACAGGGTTACCTCTGTAAGATGCAGCCCCGTGGTAACAGCAGATGCCCATCAGAGCTGCGTCACAATCGCTCGCCACTCATTCCTCTTCTCCTATTCCTAGCATGCTCACTTGCTTCCCTCACATCCATCCTCCTATCATTCAGGGCTCTTCTTACTCCATCCAACCATCCAAACCTAGGCCTCCCTCTTGCATTTCCTCCATCAACTCTCGCATTCATCACCTTTTTCAGCAGTCTTTCATCATTCATCCTTTCCATATGGAGAAACCTTCTCAGAACATTCATATCTAATCTGGCTGCAATATCTCTCCTCACACCCGTTCTTGCTCTCACCACTTCATTTCTAACCCTATCCAACCGAGATACACCAATCATACTCCTCAGGCATTTCATCTTAAACACATTTAGTTTCCATACCTCACTTACTTTCATACCCCATAACTCTGATCCATACATCACAGTTGGCACAATCATTTTCTCATACAAAACTTTCTTAACATTCATTTCCAACCCTCTATTCTTCATCACTCCTTTCAACGCACCCAACACTTTACATCCTTCATTCACTCTGTGACACACATCTGCGTCCACTCCACCATTTGCAGCTATAACCGAGGCTAAATACTTAAACTGATCCATTTCCTCAAGTGTCTCTCCATTCAACATAACAATCAATCCAGCACCATCCTCATTTCTTGTACACCTCATAACTTTACTCTTTCCCACATTCACTCGCAACTTCCTTCTCTCACACACCATTCCTAATTCTGACACTTACTGACACAGCTTTTCCTCTGAATCTGCCACCACCACAGTATCATCTGCAAACAGCAACTGATTCACCTCCCACACGTTATCATCCCCATCTACCATTCTCAACCATCGACCTCGCACTCACTCATTTGCCTCCCTTACAACTCCATCAATATACAAATTGAACAGCCATTGTGACATCACACATCCCTGTCTCAGTCCCACACTCACTGGAAATCACTCACTCACTTCATTCCCTACCCTAACATAATCTCTACTTCCTTTATACAAACTCTTCACTGCATGCAACAATTTACCATTAATTCCATATAATCTCAAAACATTCCACATTGCCTCTCTATCAACTCTATTATACGCTTTCTCCAGATCCAGAAATGCAAAATACACATCCTTAACCTTTGCTAAATATTTCTCACAAAACTGCCTAACTATAAAAATCTGATCTATGCAACCTCTACCTTTCCTAAAACCACTCTGCACATCCGCGATCATTTTCTGTCTTATCCCTAATCGTATTAACCAGTATCCTACCATACACATTTCCTACCACACTCAACAAAGTTATACCCCTAAAATTACTGCATTCATACATATCTCCCTTACCTTTGTATAGGGGCACTATGCAAGCAATCACCCATTCCACTGGCACCATTGACAACATAAAGCATATATTAAACTCTCTCACTAACCATTCCAATGCAGTCACACCCCCTTCTTTCAACATCTCCGCTCTCACATCATCCATTCCAAGTGCTTTACCTGCTTTCGCATCATACAATGCCCTTTTCACCTCCTCTCTAGTAATCTCTCTCTCTCTTTCTTCTCCCATTACTGGCAATTGAACACACCTCACTGCCACTATAGCTGAATCTCTATCTTCCTCAACATTCAGCAAGCACTCAAAATATTCTGCCCATCTTTTCCTTGCATCGTTCCCTCTTAACATCTGTCCATTCTAATCTATGCAACCTCTACCTCTCCTAAAACAACTCTGCACTTCCGCGATCACATTTTCTGTCTTATCCCTAATCGTATTACCTAGTATCCTACCATACACTTTTCCTACCGCACTCAACAAACTTATACCCCTAAAATTACTGCATTCACACATATCTCCCTTACCTTTGTATAGGGACACTATACAAGCAATCACCCATTCCACTGCTACCATTGACAACATAAAGCATATATTAAACCCTCTCACTAACCATTCCAATGCAGACACACCCCCTTCTTTCAACATCTTCGCTCTCACACCATCCATTCCAGGTGCTTTACCTGCTTTCGCATCATACAATGCCCTTTTCACCTCCTCTCTAGTAATCTCTCTCTCACTTTCATCTCTCATTACTGGCACTTGAACACCCCTCACTGCCACTATAGCTGCCTCTCTATCTTCCTCAACATTCAGCAAGCACTCAAAATATTCTGCCCATCCTTTCCTTGCATCATTCTCTCTTAACATCTTTTTTCACCTCATATGACCTTCTAAAATCCTGTCTCCACCTAACATTTGCTAACCTCTTCTCTTCCTCTACCTTCCGCTAGGTTTCCACATTTTTCTCCCTATAGCTTTCATACTTCTCCCTACTTTTACACTGCAGCCATTCCTCAAAGGCCAACTTTTTCTCTTCCACCTTCATTTTCAACCTTTCATTCCACCACTCGCTGTCTCTCCTCATGCCACCTCCAACAAACCTCTTTCCACACACATCACTTGCATGTCCCACAAAATCTTATTTCATCAACCCCCATTCCTCCCCTAACTCCCCAACTTCTCTTTCTTTCACCCTGTCATATGCCATTCTCAATCTGTCCTGATATTCCTGTCTCTTCTCTGGCTTTTTCAACTCTTCCACCTTCACTATTTCCCTTCTACATCCCCCCACTCT
>JAXCGZ010015828.1:5000-15000 GCA_037179515.1 Halocaridina rubra | reverse complement strand
TTCCACCTATTCTAGCCACTGCTTGCAGCTTCCTAATAAGTCTCCCATGTGGAACAGTGTCAAACGCTTTCTGGAAGTCTAGGAATATGCAATCTGCCCAGTCCTCTCCTGTAAGATTCGGCTTACTTCATCATAAATTTCTAATAAGTTTGTTACTGTTGATCTACCTTCTCTGAAGCCATGTTGACTCACTGACAAAAAGTTGAAGGATTCCAGTTGAAGAGAGATATGTTTCCTTGGTAGTTTCTCCATAACTTTGCAAACTATGCTGGTCAAGGAAACTGGTCTATAGTTCAGAGCTGTATCCCTCCTTCCCTTTTTGAAGATAGGTATCACATTTGCTTGTTTCCAGCATCTTGGAATCTCCCCTGACTCCAGTGACTTTTTAAATATGATACTTAGTGCCACTGATATTGAGTTTGCGCAGTTTTTAAGCACATGAGGGGATATGTTATCAGGGCCTGCAGCTTTTTGAACATCTAAATCCATCAGCGCTTTCCATACCTCTGTGGCTGTAATGTTGATGTTCTCTAATACCTGCCCTTGAGCTTCTATCTCTGCAATCTGAGGGGGTGGGGTATTTTCTACTGTAAATACTGATTGAAACTTCTTGTTCAATTCTTTGCAGATCTCTTTATCCGTCTCAGTGATGCTTCCATCGGCTCTCTTTAGCCTTAAAACCTGTTCTTTTACCTTCAGTTTTCCTCTGATAAAGCTGTGGAAAAGCTTTGGATTTTCTTTAGCCTTCCTAGTGATGTCCCTCTCATAGTCTCTCTCTGCCTCTCTCCTTTTACTGGTAGTCATTTCTTGCTCTTTTGTAGGTCTGCCAGGCATTTATGTTTTTTCTCCTCCTATGCCTTTTCCAGCATTTGTCTCTCCACTCCTTAGCTCTTTTACACTCATTATCGAACCATTTCTCTCTGGCATGAATTACACCTACTTTGGTGACAGGTATGCAGCAATCTACTATTTTCCCATATTTCTCACAAAAGATGTTATACATTTCTTGTACAGATTTGTTGTAAAATAAGGTTCTCCAGTCAATAACTGCAAAAAGCTCATTCATTTTGATGTAATCTCCTTTTGGATAGTTCCTCCTCATGTCCTCAGTGCCTCTACTCTCAGGAAGAATATCTTCAATGATATGCTCCATCAACAACACACAGTGGTCACTCTTTCCAATTGGTGGTTCATACTCAATTTTTTCAATATCCAACACATTATCTGTGAATACTAGATCTAGTAGTGATGGCTCATCCCCACCCCTGGCCCTCGTTGGTTCCATTACATGTTGGTGTAGGAAATTCCCTTGTGCGCAATCTAGGAATCTTGCCCCGAATGAGTACTCACCACTGTGTGGGTCAAGATTTATCCAATCTATCTCTTTATGATTAAAATTTCCCATAATCAAAATCCTACATTTTTTCTCCCCTGCCATGTTAACAACTGAGTTTATAACATTAATTGTACCTACATGACTTTCCTCATAAACTTCAAGCCTATTCTGGTTCCTTGGTGGGTTATATACAACAGTTATTATAATGCTCTCTGACTCAGTATTTATGCGAGCAACAAGAAATTCCTTTGACTTACTTTCTATAACCAAGTTTATTTCTTCAACTTGAATCCTTTCACTTATGAGCAGTGCTATCCCTCCACCAGTCCTCTCAGATCTTTCAACCCTTAATATTCTGAAGCCTTTAGGAAAAACTGTGACACTGTTTATGTCCTCACTCAACTTAGTCTCTGTAATTGCTACTATATCTGCCTTAGTGTTGTGAATCGTATCTTTGAATTCTACTGACTTACCAGCTAATCCATCAGCATTTGTGTATAACAATCTTAATGAGGCCCCATCCCCTGATCTTCTGTTATTATCTTCTTTATCTCCCCTTTTTCTGGAAGAACTCTGAAATGAAAATTTTTCTTCTCTTCTTCATTTCTTTCCTCATTTAACCTTCTTGCCTCTTGCAACAAGTTTTTGATCTTTCCCATCTCTTCCTGTGTTCTGTAACGTCTAATGAACACTTCTTTGAATTTTTGAAGGTTTTTTAGACTTTTTTTTCTCAGCAATATTTCCCTACATGTTTCCCCTCTCTCAAAGGTTACTTTTGTTGGTCTCGGCTTTCCTTCCCTCGAATATTTACCTAGTTGGTGTATGTTTACAATATCCTCAGGATCACAAACTACTCCAAGCTTTCTTATCAGGTCTACAATCCTAGCTTTATTTTCTTCAAGTCTCCCCTGCCATGTTGGCTCCTGGGATTCACTTATGCCTGAGATTACCACTGTCTTCTCTTTATCAAGTGCCTGTTTGATGAGTGGGTTTGCCCTTTCCATCACAACGTCTTTCATTTTTTCGATTACTGTCTCTTTATAGTCAACTGTTTGTATGTTTTCCAGTGCCACCACATTGACAGACTCTTATACTGCCACATTCCCCTTTAGTGCATCAGCAAAGGAAGGTTTCAAGGCATCATTTTCCATATTCAGCTCCTGGAACTATTTTCTAAACTGTTCAATGTTTTCCTTAATCTGGATTCAAAGCAGCAATCTCGTCTCTCTCAGAAGAGAGCAGTAAACTAACATCTAATTCATTTAGGTTGTCATTCAGCTGTTTGTTTTTATCTTCTTGTTTAGAAATTCTGGTTTCTAGTTCACTCTTTTCCCCTTCCAGCTTCTTTATTCTTTTTTCTAGTTCCTTTCTCTCCTGCCCTTATGCTTTATTTGCTTCCTCCAAAGATCTTCTTTCCTCTCGGAGTGTTTCATTCTCTTTAATTTCTCTATCCATATTCCGAATTTCATCATCAAGGCTTATAACCATTGCCTCTAAATCCTTGATTTTCTGTTTTAGTCTCCTAATAGCTACCCCTCCTCCCGACCCATGGGTGGGAGAGGTTTGGGACAGAGATGGCCTCATTTTTATGTTCTCCCTCTCACAGAATATAGAAAGAAGAAGAGAAAGAGAAAAAAAAGAGAGAAAAGCTTTTATTTAAGCTTCACACAGAATTTTTATATCTCCATGTAAGTGCTATTTAGTGACTCAATTTATCTCTTTTCTGGTAACACACATCTTAACTTAAAACTTTGACTATGGTAATTTGAGGGGTATGTATGTATGTACGTATGTATGTATGTATGTATGTATGTATGTATGTATGCCTATTGTCAGTTTTAAATCTTGCCACTCTGACCGTAGCCAAAAGATGATTTGAGTAGCTTCCTCTTTGACTTCCCGTGGGATGACTACCGATTTCAGTCCCGCAATCCTAATCAGGTAGCCCTAAAAGCTGTGAGGGCAAAACCTCGTTAATATTTGGCTTTCATCCCCTCCTCTATGAAAATATTTTTTACCCCTAATCCTTGGTCTGACCGTGCCTGTTCTATGGTTCCTCAGGCCAGGGATCGGGCACACTGGTCATACCAAGCCTCTCCTTCTAATTTGATTCGCTCTGCTTTTATTGCAGCTAGGACTGGCTGTACTTCTCAGATTTGAAGGTATAAGGGTTCCATTATAAGAAGGAAGGATGATGACCTTAACTCCTCTCTCACTGATAAAGTGTCTGGTCCATATCCTAAAACCTCTCTGACAACATTTATAGCTCAATCTCTCCTCCTCTAATTTGTTTTGATGATTCTATAGGTTACTCTTCCACTGACAAAGCCACTCTCTTTAGCTCTCATTTTTCTTCCAACTCATCTGTAAACGATTCTAATGAATCTCTCTCTAAATCTTTATCCCTCCTTAACCCTTCCGTAAGTGACTCTAGTGCATCTGTCCCTTTTTCTTTACCCCTCTCTAATGCTATGCCCCCCTTAATCATATTTTCACTCCAATTTCATAAGATTTTTCCCACGCTAAAGACGAACAAGGCATTTGGACCCGCTGGTATCCCTGTAAGGTTCCTTAAGGAGTTTGTAGCTGAACTGGTTTCTGTGCTTGACCGTCTTTTTTACTTCATTCTCTCAACCGGTATCAATCCTTCATCTTGGAAGCATCCTCTCGAGCAATCTGTTCTTTAGGAGGGTGACCGCTCTATTCCTTCAAACTACCGACCTATTACCCTAACTCTGCTCTCGCTAAAGTAGTCTAAACTTTGCTCAGTTCTCACTTCTTGAAATGTCTTGAATCTAACTCTCTTCTCTCTGATCACCAGTATGGCTTCCACAAGGCAAGATCCACTGGTGATCTCAGGCCCTATCTTTCTCATGTATAGGTTATCTTCTCTGAGGAACTATGGGGAATCCTTTGTCATTGCCCTTAATATCTCTAGGGACTTTGAGATAGTCTGGCACAAGGCTCTGTTGGCCAAAACCCTGCTTTTGGATTTACCCCTTCTCTTTTTTCCATGATTTCCAGTTTTATTTCCGACCCTTTTATAGCTGTGGTTGTTGACGCGTCAACATCTATTACATTCCTTGTTTTTAGCGGTGTTCCACAGGGCTCTGTTCATTCACCAACTATTTTCCTTCTCCTTATCAACGATCTTCTTCAGTCCTCATCTTCCTCTCTTCTTCTCGCTCTGCCGGCGATTCTACCCTTCATTTTTCCTCTGCTTTTTCTTCACAACCTTCATTTGCTATTCAAAATCAGGCTCAAATAATTCTTTCTTCTACTCTGAACTTCGATTTGCAGAGGGTATCTGAGTTGGGCACCAACATTTGATTAAATTTGATGCCTCCAAGACAGTTTCTGGCTATCTCTTTATATTCTTCTCCTCCTGATAGTTCTATTGTCTTCAAAATTAGCGAAATTTACCCTTTTAATTCTTTTAATATATTAGAAATCCAGATAGCCTCTAACTTGTCTTAGACGAAATACATTATTCAAATTTCTATATCTGCATCCAAAAAACTGAGAGTTCTGTTTCATTTTCGTCATTTCTTTTCTTTTTTCCAGATACCTAATATCTATAAAGGGCTTATCCGTCCCTGCTTCGAATACTGCTCGCATATCTGGGGTGCTTCTTCATATACTTATCTCCTTGATAGGGTTGAATGTAAGGAGTCAGACTCATTAATGACCCTCGTTTACTTTTAATTTTTATTCTCTTTTTCTTCGCCGTAAGGTATCATCCCTTCCACTTATCTATCAACACTACTTCCATTGCTGCCCTGATAAGTTGGTGAGTTGCATCCTTCCTCCACTACCGATGTCGCGTAACACTCTCCAAGCAGCCTTGTCTCACAAGTACTCTGTGAAGATTTGTAGCTCACGGATTGGTCGGAGCTGCTACTGTTTCTTCCCATCCATCTCCAAATTCTTGAACTCTCTTCCTCCTTCTGTCTTTCCTAATTCTTGCGTGTGTGTATGCACACACACACACACACACACACACACACACACACACACACACACACACACACACACACACACACACACCCACACACACACACTTATATATATATATATATATATATATATATATATATATATATATATATATATATATATATATATATATATATATATATATATATATATATATATATATATATATTATATATATATATATATATATATATATATATATATATATATATATATATATATTTATGGTCAGTACGACAGGCATTCCATGTGATAAGCATGTCGAGCAAGTTCATAAATTACCGATTTCTTACCACTGATGTTATGGCATCACGTCATTTAGTCTGTTATTCTTGTCTAGGCCACCTTCTCACAAGTGTAGGTTTTTAACTGTTCCTCCATTTGGGCCTTCTGCTCATGGCTGTATGGCAGTATTCAGTGTTGCGATAACCTGTCTTTGTAGTCTTTTCATGTTGACTTGGCATGTTGCCTGGCGTTACCTTGTCCTACAGTGATATTTTGAGGTTACGTGGCAGAAGAGGGGACGGATAGCCGCCTGCAATAATAATTCAAGAATGTAATACGGATCTATTTCTTCAAATATAATTTCCCCTCTCGTTCAGAAGTTCTTCCCAATAACATCTGTTTCCTAGTCACCTCAGTAGTATTAGGTCAACCTTTTCCAATAAGCAGAGTCCCTCAGTCTCTGACATTTCCATTATCCTTCTTTCTTATTTATCAGTTTCCATATTGACCATTTCCAGATGTTTTTTTGTGTATGTTGACTTGAGACCAATTTCAAATGGTTATAACAGGTTTTCAATAAACTTTGTTTATAATTTTAGATCTTAGCTAGTCTTTATACTAAGTTAAAGAATAACTGGTTACTTTTAATAACAGAACACGGGAATTCCTTCCTCCTCTGTTAATCCACCCAAAACTAAACACACGACCTCTGAAAGCAATGATACTCGAATTACCTATTCTCTTACACTTCTGATTAATTTTGAGCAAGGATTTGTGATTACCTAATTGTGATTACCTAATTGTGTTTACGGGAAAGAGCACAAAGCTCGTATCTTCCCGTCTCCTCATCGGTTCCATTTTATACTTAGTGATACTTATCATACCTGTCCTTAAAACTATGGATTGAGATAGCATTAACTACCTCCTCGCTTAACGAATTCCAATTATCAACTACTCTTACACTGAAAAAGTATTTCCTTACATCCTGCAAAGAAGTTTTCTTACGAAGCTTCAAACTATGACCTCTAGTTCTAGAGCCAGCCATATCAAAATATCGATCCCCATCCACTCTATCATAACCATGAAGGAATTTAAAGACTGTCACCATATCCCCCCTCACTCTTCTAGCTTCCAGTGATGGTAAGTCTAATTCCCTCAGCCTCTCATCATAACTGAGATTGCGTATTTCTGGCACCAGTTTCGTGGCACAATATCTCCCTAGATGAGCACAGTTGATCAGGAGAGAAGTGATTATATGAATGAACTCTTCCATAATATATTTTAATAGCTGGATGAGTTGAACATTGATCTACCATATCAAAAGAACCACGTCTGAGCCCACCTCGATATGTGCTTAATATTTAAAATAATTATTTTATTATATCAAGAATATCAATATGTATGAACCATTTTCCCCTTATTAGGGGCTGAGCCAAGGCATAAACTGACTCTTTGCGAAGAGAAAACCCAGAAATGGAGATTCCCATTCCTCTCGTTCCACCTCATTTGTCGACTCTTTCGACACGCATGGCAACACGGAGGAAGTATTCTAGGACCCCCCCCCCACTAGCCTTTGCCGAATGAAATGACGGGCGATTGATGGAACTCATTGAAGCACGATATCATGTACGAGAATAAGCCCCAGTATTCCTGTCCTGAAAGTTCACTAGTATATCTGAACAAAAATGCATGTGCCATCTAGCCTTTGTCTTTTATCATATTGGTTTTGTAGCCTCTAATATTCTACAAGCATTTTTTCATACGGTGCACTGCCAAGTTAGATGACTATGATCCATCAAGCTTGTATATTACGTTACACATCTATCTAACTTCCCCTCTTCTGAAAAAAAAAAGAAAACATAGTTATGTTTTTGATATGAGAGACTTCCAGATATTCGACTTAGATGTATTTTTCTTTCATTCAGTCACTAAACCTTGTTCCGCTTTGTATCAGGCTTTGTTTTCAATCTAGACGACATGAGAGAGGTATCAACAACATACATGCACACACACACATACACAAACACACACACACAATCATCATATATATATATATATATATATATATATATATATATATATATATATATATATATATATATATATATATATATATATATATATATATATATATATATATATATATATATATATATATATATATATATATTAAGCACATTACATATGTGAAAACATGAATCATTTTTTACCCCGACCGGGACTCGAACCTTGACTTAGTAATCATAAGTCCTAGGTTCGAGTCCCGGTCGGGGTAAAAACTGATTCATATATATATATATATATATATAAATATATATATATATATATATATATATATATATATATATATATATATATATATATATATATATTATATATATATATATATATATATATATATATATATATATATATACATACATATATTTATATATATATATATATATATATATATATATATATATATATATATATATATATATATATATATATATATATATATATATATATATATATATATATATATATATATATATATATATATATATATATATATATATATATATATATATATATATATATATATATATATATATATATATATATATATATATATATATATATATATATATATATATATATATATATATATATATATATATATATATATATATATATATATATATATATATATATATATATATATATATGTATATATATATATATATATATATATATATATATATATATATATATATATATATATATATATATATATATATATATAATTTCATTTGCTTTATTCACTTATTTGTTCCTTTTTTTATGTTAAGCTGTATATCTATTTGAAAAATCATTATTAATCCAACCATTAGAGGAGCAAACCAACTCAGCTCGGAGCCGGTCCCAACCATAGATAAATTGTAAATTGTTTCTAGGAAAGGCATCAGTCAGAAAACTATGACACAAACCGGCACAGGTCTCCAAAGGGCTGCTGGGATGCAGAGACCTAAGAATATGATGAAAACCTTCGAATAAATAAGATTTATCTATCTGTAAAATATATAAGATGTATTTATGACGTATTACCAGACAATTGTGATCAAATATATTAAATTTTATAGAGCACAATAACTTATGGAATTTTTTGTATTGATGAGAAAGTGCGATTTTTATATTAAAAAGAGAAAAGTAAATATTGTTGTGAATAAATTAATAACCTCTTTAGCAATATATGTATTGAATATGCTGTCATGGAAAATTCATTCCACTGTAATGGGAGCATCTGCATGATTAATTGCTTCCGGATATGGAATGTCTATCGCAATTCAAATATGAAAATTCCATACCAGGCATATAGCCGCTGCATACTTAATATATGTGCACTGTATGTTGAAGTGCAAATGAAAAGGTTTTATATTATTTATAAAATGTCTGTATGAATCAATTTTTTAAAGTATTTTTATGTTATTCACGTGTGGTGAGTGAATTCTCTCACGCACTGTCTTTCTCTTACTTTATAATAACTCCTTACTATCTTGGCATTTGGTAATTTCCATTCTCGTGCGATGTTGAGGAGCCTCTGCCTCCCGTGTTCACTTTTCCTCGAACTCTTACAATGCAGTTTCTCATTTCTAGTTTGGAATAAGCAGAGTGTACCAAAGTGAAGTGTAGGGTGGCCTCTGCCTCCCAAGGTCACTCTTCCTTTATCTTAGAACCTACAGTTTTTCCTTTCTATCTTGGGATTAAGTTGAGCCTACCAAAGTGAAATGTTGAGCGGCCTCTGCCTACCTAGTTCACTCTTCTTTTATCTTTTAATCTATAGATTCTCCTTCCTGTCTTGGAATTCGGTGAAATATATCTCTTACACTTTAATTTACCCCTTTTTTATCTTAAATTTGTGTGGATTTGTACAAGTAAGGTGTTCAGAGTCCTTCTTCATTCATGTCCACTATTTCTATATCCCTTTCTCTAAAATATCTCTCTTCCATCTTAGAGTTGGATGAGCTCAATCCATGTAAGGAGCTGAGAGGACTCTGCTTCCCATAGTTCATGCTCTCTCTCTCTCTCTCTCTCTCTCTCTCTCTCTCTCTCTCTCTCTCTCTCTCTCTCTCTCTCTCTCTCTCTCTCTCTCTCTCTCTCTCTCTCTCTCTCTCTCTCTCTCTCTCTCTCTCTAATGCTGTATTATTTTTACTTTAGCCCCCTGGAGTGAGGGGCATGAATACCTTTTCCAAGTACCCCTGCATGTCATAAAAGTCGACTAAGTGGGGCAGAGTGAGGGAAGCAGAAATTTTCCCCTCTGACTTTTCCTCGTACAAAGAGTTTAGGTTTTGCTTTGACTCAACCACCCCGGGGGATAATGACTCATAGATAGATAGATAGATGTTCTTCATTAAAGTCAAGATAATATCCGAAACGACAAGAGATAACTTTCTCTGGTCA
>JAXCGZ010015827.1:25000-44228 GCA_037179515.1 Halocaridina rubra | reverse complement strand
TTTCTGACCACTCATGCAGATTATTTAGATCCTCCTGAAGTTCTCTACCATTGTTCTCGTTTTTTACTTTCTTCACAATCTTTGCATCATCTGCAAACATATTCATGAATGAATTTACAGACTCTGGTAGGTCATTTACATATACAAGGAACAAAAGTGGCCCTAAATCTGAACCCTGTGGAACTCCACTACTAACTCTTCTCCATTCAGACACTGAGTGTCTTACTCTAACCCTCTGTTCCCTTCCTTCTAAGTAAGTTTTTATCCATTCCAAAACATTTCCACCTATTCTAGCCATTGATTGCAGCTTCCTAATAAGTCTCCAATGTGGAACAGTGTCAAACGCTTTCTGGAAGTCTAGGAATATGCAATCTGCCCAGCCCTCTCTTTCCTGTAAGATTCGGTGTGTGTGATTACCTAATTTTGATTACCTAATTGTGTTTACGGGAAAGAGCCCAAAGCTCGTATCTTCCCGTCTCCTGATCGGCTCCATTTTACACTTAGTGATACTTATCATACCTGTCCTTAAAACTATGGATTGAGATAGCATTAACTACCTCCTCGCTTAGCGAATTCCATTTATCAACTACTCTTACACTGAAAAAGTATTTCCTTACATCCTGCAAACAAGTTTTCTTACGAAGCTTCAAACTATGACCTCTAGTTCTAGAGCCAGCCATATCAATATATCGATCCCTATCCACTCTATCATAACCATGAAGGAATTTAAAGACTGTCACCATATCCCCCCTCACTCTTCTAGCTTTGAGTGATGGTAAGTCTAATTCCCTCAGCCTCTCATCATAACTGAGATTGCGTATTTCTGGCACCAGTTTCGTGGCATTTCTTTGAACTTTTTCAAGCTTAGCTATGTGCTTTTTCAAGTGCGGATTCCAAAAGGGGGCTGCATATTCGAGTTTTGGCCTCACATAGGTTACATAAATATTTCTGAACATTTCCTTGTCCATGTGCCTGAAGGCTACCCTTACATTTGATAAGAATGCATATGCTGCCCTTACTATGCCATTTATATGTATTTCTGGAGACAAATCTGCCAGTATGTTTACTCCTAGATCTCTCTCATTTTCTGTCTCTTGAAGTTGTACTCCAGCCACCGAGTAGTCAAGCTTGGGCCTTCTTGCACTTATTCCCATTCTCATTACCTTACATTTTGAAGTATTGAATTTCATTAGCCACTTTTCTGACCACTCATGCAGATTATTTAGATCCTCCTGAAGTTCTCTACCATTGTTCTCGTTTTTACTTTCTTCACAATCTTTGCATCATCTGCAAACATATTCATGAATGAATTTACAGACTCTGGTAGGTCATTTACATATACAAGGAACAAAAGTGGCCCTAAAACTGAACCCTGTGGAACTCCACTACTAACTCTTCTCCATTTAGACACTGAGTGTCTTACTCTAACCCTCTGTTCCCTTCCTTCTAAGTAAGTTTTTATCCATTCCAAAACATTTCCACCTATTCTAGCCATTGATTGCAGCTTCCTAATAAGTCTCCTATGTGGAACAGTGTCAAACGCTTTCTGGAAGTCTAGGAATATGCAATCTGCCCAGCCCTCTCTTTCCTGTAAGATTGGCTTACCTCATCATAAAATTCTAATAAGTTTGTTACTGTTGATCTACCTTCTCTGAAGCCATGTTGCCTCACTGACAAAAAGTTGAAGGATTCCAAGTGAAGAGAGATATGTTTCCTTAGTAGTTTCTCCATAACTTTGCAAACTATGCTGGTCAAGGAAACTGGTCTATAGTTCAGAGCCGTATCCCTCCTTCCCTTTTTGAAGATAGGTATCACATTTGCTTGTTTCCAGCATCTTGGAATCTCCCCTGATTCCAGTGACTCCTTAAATATGATACTTAGTGCCACTGATATTGTGTTTGCGCATTTTTTAAGCACATGAGGGGATATGTCATCGGGACCTGTAGCTTTATGAACATCTAAATCCATCAGCGCTTTGCATACCTTTGTGGCTGTAAGGTTGATGTTCTCTAATACCGGCCCTTGAGCTTCTATCACTGCAATCTGAGGGGGTGGGGTATTTTCTACTGTAAATACTGACTGAAACTCCTTGTTCAATTCTTTGCAGATCTCTTCATCCGTCTCAGTGATGCTTCCATCCGCTCTCCTTAGCCTTAAAACCTGTTCTTTTACCTTCAGTTTTCCTCTGATAAAGCTGTGGAAAAGCTTGGGATTTTCTTTAGCCTTCCTGGTGATGTCCCTCTCATAGTCTCTCTCTGCCTCTCTCCTTTTACTTAGGTAGTCATTTCTTGCTCTTTTGTAGGTTTGCCAGGCATTTATGTTTTTTCTCCTCCTATACCTTTTCCAGCATTTGTCTCTCCACTCCTTAGCTCTTTTACACCCATTATTGAACCATTTCTCTCTGGCATGAATTACACCTACTTTGGTGACAGGTATGCAGCAATCTGCTATCTTCCCATATTTCTCACAAAAGATGTCACATATTTCTTGTACAGATTTGTTGTAAAATAAGGTTCTCCAGTCAATAACTGCAAAAAGCTCATTCATTTTGATGTAATCTCCTTTAAAATAGTTCCTCCTCATGTCCTCAGTGCCTCTACTCTCAGGAAGAATATCTTCAATGATATACTCCATCAACAACACACAGTGGTCACTCTTTCCAATTGGTGGTTCATACTCAATTTTTTCAATCTCCAACACATTATCTGTGAACACTAGATCAAGTAGTGATGGCTCATCCCTACCCCTGGCCCTTGTTGGTTCCATTACATGTTGGTGTAGGAAATTCCCTTGTACGCAATCTAGGAATCTTGCCCCGAATGAGTCCTCACCACTGTGTGGGTCAAGATTTATCCAATCTATCTCTTTATGATTAAAGTCTCCCATAATCAAAATCCTACATTTTTTTTCCCGTGCCATGTTAACAACTGAGTTTATGACTTCAATAGTACCTATATGACTTTCCTCATAAACTTTAAGCCTATTTTGGTTCCTTGGTGGGTTGTATACAACAGTTATTGTAATGCTCTCTGACCCAGTATTTATGCGAGCAACAAGAAATTCCTTGAACTCACTTTCTATAGCCAAGTTTATTTCTTCAACTTGAATCCTTTCACTTATGAGCAGTGCTATCCCTCCACCAGTCCTCTCAGATCTTTCAACCCTTAGTATTCTGAAACCCTTAGGAAAAACTGTGACACTGTTTATGTCCTCACTCAACTTAGTCTCTGTAATTGCTACTATATCTGCCTTACTGTTGTGAATCCTGTGTGCGTGTGTGCGTGTGTGTGCGTGTGTTGTAGTGTTTGTCTAAATAATAAGAAACTGCTATCATGTGATACAGATGAACCATAGCCTCCGAGAGAGATGGCCTGGTACATTGGCCGTGGCGTCACACCATCTGGTTTCGCTTTATTGCCCGTTCCCCATACATTGCACGTACAGTACTCTTTCCATTCTCGCCATTGCAGTATCTTATTGAGCTGAATCCCTGTCAGCATAACCTTATACTATTAGTGATAGTTCAAGTAGTCCATTAATATATGCAATTACTGTATATAACTGCAAGTCAATAATACAAGACCTATTTTTTGTCAACTGTTATCATGTTTTATCGTTTGCTATTTCTCTTACGAACTAAATTATAATCAAAATTCTTTACATCCGAGTCTATGAAGTATGTTGAGAGTCTATATTTTTTTATGAGTGTGACACCAGGATGGGCAAGAGAAATTGCCCTCAAAAGGCAAAAAGAAACGGAGATGGAGTGCTGTGACTCTATAGATGTGAAGGGATAATAAGAGATGTGTAACTAATATGAAGGAATATTCTGTGTACATGTAGGCATAGAGAAAAAAACTTATCATCAAAGCTGACCTGGTCAGTCCTATATAAGTCCAAGACCTTCAGCTGCAGTATCACAAAGGGCGGCTGTGCCATGTGCCAACCTTCTACATGGTAAATATGATCGTATTCAATAATTTAAATGAATTTCATAATTCTGTTAGTCCAATACGTATTAGAATATAGAATAGGCTATATCTTAACATTAAATTGCATATACATATATATATATATATATATATATATATATATATATATATATATATATATATATATATATATATATATATATATATATATATATATATATATATATATATATATATATATATATATATATATATATATATATATATATATATATATATATATATATATATATATATATATATATATATATATATATATATATATATATATATATATATATATATATATATATATATATATATATATATATATATATATATATATATATATATATATATATATATATATATATATATATATATATATATATATATATATATATATATATATATGCATATATATATATATATATATATATATATATATATATATATATATATATATATATATATATATATATATATACCTTGGCTGTTTCCCCCTTTAATTGGGGGGTAGCCGACATCAAGAAAGGAAAATAAATAGGGGATTACTTTGCTCTACGGGCAATGACGAGGGAGCTAGCGACCGTTCAGATGGCACTGCTGGAGTGCCACAGCCCATCCTCCCGGCTCTTCCACAACCTGTGTCGCTCCACAACTGCCACTCCTCCTACTGCCCCTACCACAGGGCTACTCTGTAAGATGTAGCCACGTGGTAACAGCAGATGCCCATCAGAGCCGCATCACAATCGTTCGCCACTCATTCCTATTCCTAGCACGCTCGCTTGCTTCCCTCACATCCATCCTCTTATCATTCAGGGCTCTCCTTACTCCATCCATCCATCCAAACCCAGGCCTCCCTCTAGCATTTCTCCCATCAACTCTCGCATTCATCACCTTTTTCAGCAGCCTTTCATCATCCATCCTTTCCACATGGCCAAACCATCTCAGAACATTCATATCTACTCTGGCTGCAATTTCTCTCCTCACACCCGTTCTTCCTCTCACCACTTCATTCCTAACCCTATCCAATCGAGATACACCAATCATACTCTTCAGACATTTCATCTCAAACACATTTAGTTTCCGTCTCTCACTTACTTTCATACCCCATAACTCTGATCCATACATCACAGTTGGCACAACCACTTTCTCATACAAAACTTTCTTAACATTCATTTCCAACCCTCTATTCTTCATCACTCCTTTCAATGCACCCAACACTTTACATCCTTCATTCACTCTGTGACACACATCTGCTTCCACTCCACCATATGCAGCTATAACCGAGCCTAAATACTTAATCTGATTAACCTCCTCAAGTGTCTCTCCATTCAACATAACATTCAATCCAGCGCCATCTTCAGTTCTTGTACACCTCATAACCTTACTCTTTCCCACATTCACTCGCAGCTTCCTTCTCTCACACACAATTCCAAACTCTGACACTAACTGACACAGCTTTTCCTCTGAATCTGCCACCACCACAGTATCATCTGCAAGCAGCAACTGATTCAGCTCCCACTCGTTATCATCCCCATCTACCATTCTCAAACCTCGACCACGCACTCGCTCATTCACCTCTCTTACAACTCCATCAATATACAAATTGAACAGCCATGGTGACATCACACATCCCTGTCTCAGTCCCACACTCACTGGAATCCACTCACTCACTTCATTCCCTACCCTAACACAAGCTCTACTACCCTCATACAAACTCTTCACTGCATGCAACAATTTACCATTTATTCCATATAATCTCAAAACATTCCACATAGCCTCTCTATCAACTCTATCATATGCTTTCTCCAGATCCAAAAATGCAAAATACACATCCTTACCCTTTGCTAAATATTTCTCACATAACTGCCTAACTATAAAAATCTGATCTATACAACCTCTACCTCTCCTAAAACCACTCTGCACTTCCGCGATCACATATTCTGTCTTATCCCTAATCCTATTAACCAGTATCCTACCATACACTTTTCCTACCACACTCAACAAACTTATACCCCTAAAATTACTGCATTCATACATATCTCCCTTACCTTTGTATAGGGGCACTATACAGGCAATCACCCAATCCACTGGCACCAAAGACAACATAAAGCATATATTAAACACTCTCACTAACCATTCCAATGCAGTCACACCCCCTTCTTTCAACATCTCCGCTCTCACACCATCCATTCCAGGTGCTTTACCTGCTTTCGCTTCATACAATGCCCTTTTCACCTCCTCTCTTGTAATCTCTCTCTCATTTTCATCTCCCATTACTGGCCCTTGAACCCCTCCCACTGCCACTATAGCTGCCTCTCTATCTTCCTCAACATTCAGCAAGCACTCAAAATATTCT
Source organism: Halocaridina rubra (assembly GCA_037179515.1). Taxonomy (NCBI): domain Eukaryota; kingdom Metazoa; phylum Arthropoda; class Malacostraca; order Decapoda; family Atyidae; genus Halocaridina; species Halocaridina rubra. The sequence continues at coordinate 37,892 of JAXCGZ010015827.1, read as the reverse complement.
GCCCATTTTTTCCTTGCATCGTTCCCTCTTAACATCTGTCCATTCACATCTTTCACTGTCTCTTCCATCCTCGATCCACCCTTCCTTGCTCTCTTCACTTCTTTCCAAAACTTCTTTTTATTCTCCTCATATGACCCACTAAAATCCTGTCCCCACCTAACATTTGCCAACCTCTTCTCTTCCTCTACCTTCCGCTTGGTTTCCACATTTTTCTCCCAATATCTTTCATACTTCTCGCTACTTTTACACTGCAGCCATTCCTCAAAAGCCCTCTTTTTCTCTTCCACCTTCATTTTCACCCCTTCATTCCACCACTCGCTGCCCCTCCACATGCCACTTCCAACAAACCTCTTTCCACACACATCACTTGCATGTCCCACAAAACATTCTTTCATCAACCCCCATTCCTCCCCTAACTCCCCAACTTCTCTTTCTTTCACCCTGTCATATGCCACTCTCAACCTGTCCTGATATTCCTGTCTCTTCTCTGGCTTTTTCAACTCTTCCACCTTCACTATTTCCCTTCTACATCCCCCCACACTATTTCCCCACTCTTTTGCTACTACCACTTTTGCTTCAACCAAAAAATGATCAGACATCCCAGCAGCCACACCCCTGAATGCATGTACATCTTTCACTCTACCAATCATGCTCTTTGCTACCAACACATAATCAATCAATGCTCTTTCATTCAGTCTTCCATTTGCCACTCTCATCCATGTATACTTATTTATTAACTTCTTCTTAAATAAACTATTACCTATCACCAACTCTTGCTCCACACACATATCTAACAGTCTCTCGCCACTCTCATTCCCACCTGGTACCCCATACTTTCCTACAACACCTTCTATCTCTCCATCACCCACTCTGGCATTCAAGTCACCCAACACAACTACATAGTTCCTTCTACTCAGACCATCCACACATCTAGTTAACTCATTCCAGAATTCATCCCGCTCTTCCTCACTTCTCTCACATCCTGGCCCATACGCACTAACAAAAGCCCAACATTCCCTTCCTATCCTAGCCCTCACCCACATCTGCCTACATGACACTTCTTTCCATTCCACTACCTGATTTACCATCCATTCACTCAGCAATAATACCACACCTTCTCTCGCTCTCCCCCTTTCAACCCAAGACACCCTACCGTCACATCACCAAATGCCACTTCTCCTTTTCCATTCATCATCGTCTCACACAATGCCAATACATCCATCCTCCTCTTACCAAACATATATCCAATCTCACATCTTTTGCTCTCTATCGTACTACAACCACGCACATTTAGACACAACAAAACTAGAGTTTGGGGAGAAGTTATTCTCCCCTCTACTCCCCTTCTTCTTTGACGTCTCGCAGGAGGTTGATACAAGGGGGGGATTCCTAGTCCCCCCGCCCCGTCCACTTTTAGTCGCCTTTTACGACACGCAGGGAATACAGTGAGACTATTCTTTGATATATATATATACATATATATATATATATATATATATATATATATATATATATATATATATATATATATATATATATATATATATATATATATATATATATATATACAGTAATCCCTCGTTTATCGCGGGGTTTTGGTTCCGGGACCGTCCGCGATAGGCAAATGTATGTATATATATATATATATATATATATATATATATATATATATATATATATATATATATATATATATATATATATATATATATATATATATAACCAGATAAGCACATTACATATGTGAAAACATGAATCATTTTTTACCCCGATCGGGACTCGAACCTAGGACTTATGATTACTAAGTCAAGGCGCTACCACTACACCACAGAAGGTTAAAAAGAATCCAACCTTATAGCTTATATCTGCTATACTTAGGAATGAACGCATTCTAACTGAATGCCACTATGTTCATATTACAGATTCCCCAACCTCACTCGTGGCTTCATTTTAGCATTTAATTCAATTCCCAATCTCATTCGGGCCATGAACTAACCAGATAAGCACATTACATATGTGAAAACAAGAATCGTTTTTTACCCTGACCGGGACTCGAACCTAGGATTTATGATTACTAAGTCAAGGCGCTACCACTACACCACAGAAGGTTAAAAGGAATCCAACCTTATAGCTTATATCTGCTATACTTAGGAATGAACGCATTCTAACTGAATGCCACTATGTTCATATTACAGATTCCCCAACCTCTCTCGTGGCTTCATTTTAGCATTTAATTCAATTCCCAATCTCATTCGGGCCATGAAATAACCAGATAAGCACATTACAAATGTGAAAACATGAATCATTTTTTACCCCGACCGGGACTCGAACCTAGGACTTATGATTACTAAGTCAAGGCGCTACCACTACACCACAGAAGGTTAAAAGGAATCCAACCTTATAGCTTATATCTGCTATACTTAGGAATGAACGCATTCTAACTGAATGCCACTATGTTCATATTACAGATTCCCCAACCTCACTCGTGGCTTCATTTTAGCATTTAATTCAATTCCCAATCTCATTCGGGCCATGAAATAACCAGATAAGCACATTACATATGTGAAAACATGAATCATTTTTTACCCCGACCGGGACTCGAACCTAGGACTTATGATTACTAAGTCAAGGCGCTACCACTACACCACAGAAGGTTAAAAGGAATCCAACCTTATAGCTTATATCTGCTATACTTAGGAATGAATGCATTCTAACTGAATGCCACTATGTTCATATTACAGATTCCCCAACCTCACTCGTGGCATCATTTTAGCATTTAATTCACTTCCCAATCCCATTCGGGCCATGAAATAACCAGATAAGCACATTACATATGTGAAAACATGAATCATTTTTTACTCCGACTGGGACTCGAACCTAGGACTTATGATTACTAAGTCAAGGGCCTACCACTACACCACAGAAGGTTAAAAGGAATCCAACCTTATAGCTTATATCTGCTATACTTAGGAATGAACGCATTCTAACTGAATGCCACTATGTTCATATTACAGATTCCCCAACCTCACTCGTGGCTTCATTTTAGCATTTAATTCAATTCCCAATCTCATTCGGGCAATGAAATAACCAGATAAGCACATTACATATGTGAAGAGCAACGAATAATTTTTTACCCTGACCGGGACTCGAACCTAGGACTTATGATTACTAAGTCAAGGCGCTACCACTACACCACAGAAGGTTAAAAGAAATCCAACCTTATAGCTTATATCTGCTATACTTAGGAATGAACGCATTCTAACTGAATGCCGCTATGTTCATATTACAGTTTAACCAACCTTACTATTTGCTTCATTTTAGCATTTAATTCAATTCCCCATCTCATTCGGGCCATGAAATAATCAGATAAGCACATTACATATGTGAAAACATGAATAATTTTTTTTACCAAGACCGGGGTAAAAATTGGATTACTTTTAACCTTCTGTGGTGTAGTGGTAGCGCCTTGACTTAGTAATCATAAGTCTTAGGTTCGAGTCCCGGTCGGGGTAAAAAATGATTCATGTTTTCACATATGTAATGTGCTTATCTGGTTATATCATGGCCCGAATGAGATTGGGAATTGAATTAAATGCTAAAATAAAGCCACGAGTGAGGTTGGGGAATCTGTAATATGAACATAGTGGCATTCAGTAAGAATGCGTTCATTCCTAAGTATAGCTATAGCAGATATAAGCTATAAGGTTGGAATCATTTTAACCTTCTGTGGTGTATTGGTAGCGCCTTGACTTAGTAATCATAAGTCCTAGGTTCGAGTCCCGGTCGGGGTAAAAAATGATTCACGTTTTCACATATGTAATGTGCTTATCTGGTTATATCATGGCCCGAATGAGATTGGGAATTGAATTAAATGCTAAAATGAAGCCACGAGTGAGGTTGGGGAATCTGTAATATGAACATAGTGGCATTCAGTAAAAATGCGTTCATTCCTAAGTATAGCTATAGCAGATATAAGCTATAAGGTTGGAATCATTTTAACCTTCTGTGGTGTATTGGTAGCGCCTTAACTTAGTAATCATAAGTCCTAGGTTCGAGTCCCGGTCGGGGTAAAAAATGATTCATGTTTTCACATATGTAATGTGCTTATCTGGTTATTTAATGGCCTGAATGAGATTGGGAATTGAATTAAATGCTAAAATGAAGCCACGAGTGAGGTTGGGGAATCTGCAATATGAACATTGTGGCATTCAGTTAGAATGCGTTCATTCCTAAGTATAGCAGATATAAGCTATAAGGTTGGATTCCTTTTAACCTTCTTTGGTGTAGTGGTAACGCCTTGACTTTGTAATCATAAGTCCTAGGTTCGAGTCCCGGTCGGGGTAAAAAATGATTCATGTTTTCACGTATGTAATGTGCTTATCCAGTTATTTCATGGCCCAAATGAGATTGGGAATTGAATTAAATGCTAAAATGAAGCCACGAGTGAGGTTGGGGAATCTGTAATATGAACATAGTGGCATTCAGTTAGAATGCGTTCGTTCCTAAGTATAGCAAATATAAGCTATAAGGTTGGATTCCTTTTTACCTTCTGTGGTGTAGTGGTAGCGCCTTGACTTAGTAATCATAAGTCCTAGGTTCGAGTCCCGGACGGGGTAAAATATGATTCATGTTTTCACATACGTAATGTGCTTATCTGGTTATTTCATGGCCCGAATAAGATTGGGAATTGAATTAAATGCTAAAATGAAGCCACGAGTGAGGTTGGGGAATCTGTAATATGAACATAGTGGCATTCAGTTAGAATGCGTTTATTCCTAAGTATAGCAGATATAAGCTATAAGGTTGGATTCCTTTTAACCTTCTGTGGTGTAGTGGTAGCGCCTTGACTTAGTAATCATAAGTCCTATGTTCGAGTCCCAGTCGGGGTAAAATATGATTCATGTTTTCACATATGTAATGTGCTTATCTGGTTATTTCATGGCCCGAATGAGATTGGGAATTGAATTAAATGCTAAAATGAAGCCACGAGTGAGGTTGGGGAATCTGTAATATGAACATAGTGGCATTCAGTTAGAATGCTTTCATTCCTAAGTATAGCAGATATAAGCTATAAGAATGGATTCCTTTTAACCTTCTGTGGTGTAGTGGTAGCGCCTTAACTTAGTAATCATAAGTCCTAGGTTCGAGTCCCGGTCGGGGTAAAAAATGATTCATGTTTTCACATATGTAATGTGCTTATCTGGTTATTTCATGGCCCGAATGAGATTGGGAATTGAATTAAATGCTAAAATGAAGCCACGAGTGAGGTTGGGGAATCTGTAATATGAACATAGTGGCATTCAGTTAGAATGCGTTCATTCCTAATTATAGCAGATATAAGCTATAAGATTGGATTGCTATTAACCTTCTGTGGTGTAGTGGTAGCGCCTTGACTTAGTAATCATAAGTCCTAGGTTCGAGTCCCGGTCGGGGTAAAAAAATGATTCATATATATATATATATATATATATATATATATATATATATATATATATATATATATATATATATATATATATATATATATATATATATATATATATATAATATATATATATGTATGTATGTGTGTGTGTGTGTGCCGAATAAGAAATATATACTTTGATGCTTAAATGATCGGGTGAGATATATATCATGTGTATTACTGTACATTGTACGGAATTATTTGAATGTTCATTTTAAATTCACTTGTACTGATACCATTTAGATATTACAATAAGATATTTATTAATATAAAATTTTACTAAATGAAAATTATTTAAAAGCACTACCTCTAGCCTACGTGTGTGAAATTTTAAACATATATTTCAGTAAATTGTGCAAAAATTTTAGAACTAGTATCTTAATTCTGATTGCTTTGATAAAAATTGAAAGGTAGGCTAATTCCTAACATTAAATTTCATAATAAAATAAATTTTCTCCTAACTACAAATATATGAAACAAAATTATTAATATGTTGTGTATGGGGTTACAAACAAGTTATATTGCATTGTAGGGATTATATGAATGAACTTATAATTCCGTCAGCTCTGATACATATTCATATACATGATAGCCTAATTATTAATATTATAGCTCAGATAACGTGAAATTATAATTGAAAAGCCAGAATTTCATGGATAGTGCGGAAGGATTCTAATTAAAATGCTGATGTAAAAATATTTTATGAGTAAAATATTACTTAGTCAGCACTTATCCGAATCAAAAAAATTTAGATTAGGCTAAGTAGCTTGCTTTAATAATATGGCTGGGGAACTCATAATTATCATATGGAAAAAACAAAAACTTACAGCCTATGCCAACTCCAATACGAATTAAAATAAAAATTAGATTATATTGCTGGTTATAATAAGGGCTTTTGAAAACATTAACTAATATGTAAACGAAACTTCCAGAATTTCAAACAAGAATAACACAGGATCAAATTCTCGGAGGTCGCTGTGCAATGTACTAATCTGCTGGTGTCTGGTATCTCGAAACCAGCGGGAAGAATGATGCAGATGGTATGACGTCATTGCATTTTCCCATCAAATGCACCGGGCCAACTCTTTTGGAGGTTACGGATGAACAGAGGTTAGCTGCGAAGGAAAAATTAAACAATGGAGTGCTGACCTCAGTCAGCTCATTTTCAGCACAACTAAATAAAACATGAAAATCAGAACATAAAGAAAACATTGAGAGTAAAATAATGAATATAGCAACAGTCAAGAAATATAATAATTAATAAATAAATAATTGAGTATAAAATCAGTAAATATGAGAAAACAACAGTCATGAAAGAGAATAATTAGCTCAATAATTTTCAAAGGTATCGAAACGTGAGTGATCTCATATCTGATTGTTCATGATAAATCATTTTCAAATCAATATTGCAATTGGGTGTTACATGTATAAAAGCATATGCGAGAAAACATCTGGAAACAATGTTATTGCAATTAGTAAATGCACTACTTGAGGGCCAACCCATCCTTTTTTTGGCACAGGTTACTTAAGTGAATGAATATGGCATTTGAATTTCAATCCATTTTAACTGCATATTAATGCTGATTCGGAAAGTATGTCAAGGCAAGGGAATTCAGAAGGGGTTCTTTCACAACTGTCTTATTATCATTATATGCTTTAAGGGCTTTATTATAGTAAAGTTCCGAAATGTGAGACGGGTAACACATATTCTTTCCAATTGACCTGATACATTCATGAGTTCGGGGCTGACGATGCGTCATGCTCTCAAAAACATGGAGGAACATATAGTCATTTTTACATTAATATGACGATCAGAGTAAAGATGAACATATCAGAGATTATATGTAGGTTTTCTATAAATGCTGCATTCACAATTGAAAGGCTGTCTGTGAATAAATATATCTAAAACGGCAAGACAATATTTTTTTTAATTTCCAGATTGACTTTAATTGAAGGTGCTTGTTCATTCAATTTTGAAGGAAGGGTGTTAACATCAGTATCTTAAGGAATAATTGTTAGAATGTCACCCACATTTCTAAACTAATTAACAGGATCATGAACTATGTTACGAAATATACACCTCTTGTCAAAAAATTCCACATATAAATTTGAGAGGAGGGGGGAGAAAGGCTTACCCATTGCCATACCAAATATCTGTTTATAATATTCACCATTAAAAACGAAATTACCATCATTGATGCACAGTTTTATTAGAACAAAAAACTGATGGAAGGGTAAAAGTATATAATGATTAACAAGTTCGTTACTAAGACACTCAATAACTGAATTTATAGAGGTAGTTTTGTAAATAGGGAACAAACATCAAAACATTCGAATTACACATTGGGAATGGAAGATAACGAATTTAATTTTGCTATAAGATCAATTGAATGGATAATGTGCGTCTTCTATGTAGTACCCAGCAAGGCTGACCACACTTTACCGAGATACTTTGCAAGTTTATAGGTGATGAATCCCAAAGAACTGATGATGGGTCCCATTGGATTATATTGCTTGTGTGAATGAGGTAAATTATACATATATGGAAGTGAAAGGGATAGGGTAAAGAACTTTTCAATGAGGTCCTTACTGTCACTAAATACCTTCTTCAATCTACTGGTAAATGACCTTATGACATCATCTAGAGGATTTTTTTTTTCTTTTAAGTACGGGGTCAAACATGATGAATTCAGTTGATCAGGTATAAAAATTAAATTCAGTATCTTTCCATTCCAATGTGTATATAGAGTAAGTTTTGATGTTTGTTCTCTTTTTACCAACGTACCTATAGATTCAATTCTTGAGGATTTTAATAACGAAACTAACTGTTAAGAAGAAATTCAGCTTGACTCTCCCGTTATTTTAATGTTTTAACAAAACTGTGTATCGGTAATTGTAAATTCATTATGAAAGGGAAATATAATTAACAGATTTTTAGTGTGGCCATGGCTAATCCTCTCTCCTCCGTCCTCTCAAATTCATATATGGAATTCTTTGGAGAGCAGAATACTTCCCAATATACAGTTCATCTTCCTGTTAATTGGCTTAGATATATGTTGGTGACATTCTAGCCATTATTCCCAAAGACACCGTTATTAACAGCCTTCCCAAAAAATTCAATGAACAAGTACCTTAATTAAATTCATTCTGAAATTGATCATCGTCTAGTCTTTTTAGATGTATTAATTCTCAGGCAGTCTTTTATTTTGTAATATGCAGCATTTATAGAAAACCTACTTATAAATCTCTCATATGTTCATTTATACTCCGGTAATCATATTAATGAAAAAACTTTCTATATTTTTCCTCGATGTTTTTGAGAGCATTGCTCAACTGTCAGCCCCAAATTCATTGATCATGAGTTTGAAACTAACAGAGGTCGATTGGAAAGGATTTATGTTACCCGTCTCATATTTTGGAACTTTGCTAAATAAAGCCCTTGAAATATTTTATAATAATAATGAAGAAGAATAGTGAAAGAACACCCTCCGAATTTTCTTTGTTTGTCATACTTTTAAGGCTTTAATAATAAAAGATCGTTGGTCATCATATTCAATGTAGATCTCGCTTTTTTTATATTATTACAATTAAGAATATTTTTATAAAAAAAACAACAGCAACAAGCGAAATAGCAACATAGTATGTAATATACTTTACAAATATTGAAATTTATTTTCCATTGGCCAAACCAGTACATATTTGATAAAAAGAATAAATCATCATAAATATGCAGTTAAAATGGGTTGAAATTCAAATGTCATATTTATTCATTTAAGTAACCTGTGCCAAAAAGGATGAGTTGGTCCTCAAGTAGTGTATTTGCTAATTGCAATAACATTGTTTCAAGACGTCTTCTTGAATATGCTTTTATACAGTTAACACCTAATTGTAATTTTGATTCAAGCCCCGGTCAGTATTCCATGGATCCCATATGTCAATTCTTCATTTCTTTTTATTATACAAATTTTGAAAGATTATAGGTATCTAGCTTTTAGACTACTCACCTTTCGATATCCTTGGAAATTATTAATCTAATTATGCTCTTTCTTGACTGTCGTTATATCATATTCATTGTTTTTACTCCCAATGCTTTCTTTATGTTCTTATTTTAGTGTTTTATTAGGTTGTGCTGAAAATGGACTAAAATACAGTATCATATATTTCAACACTTCATCGTTTCATTTTTCATTCGTAGCTAACCTCTCTCTCGCTCTCTCTCTCTCTCTCTCTCTCTCTCTCTCTCTCTCTCTCTCTCTCTCTCTCTCTCTCTCTCTCTCTCTCTCTCATATATATATATATATATATATATATATATATATATATATATATATATATATATATATATATATATATATATATATATATATATATATATATATATATATATATATATATATGAAGCAAAAAAAGGCCCATAAATAAAACACAAAAAGAAGCGAAGATGTACTATATATTACGACTGGACTCCAGTCTTCTTCAGGTACAAATGAATCGATATATACAAAGCTCGGGATAAAGGTGGTGAGAGATGCTAGCTACGATTGCCAGGAGGATCCACGATGGGATTATCTTCAAACCTCAGGTCAGGTGAACGGTCATTTGGCATAATCTTCTTAATGAGGTCTTTTAATAATGCTTCATCCACAACGTCAGATCTTCACTGTCCATTTGATAAATTTAAGGTTTCTGATTTTTCTATAATGGCTGCTTCAAGTATCTTTCTCCTATATTGGCAATTACTCTTATATAGCAATGAGGACTCACTCCAATTAATATGGTGACCAGTATTTCGCATATGCACAAATAAAGCAGAACTTTCAACACCATATCGCACTGCTCTTTTATGCTCAGAAATTCTCTGGCCTAGCGAACGACCAGTTTGACCTATGTAAGATTTATTGCAGGAACAGCAATAAAAAAATCCAGATTAGAATTAAGAGAAGGATCATTAATGATTCTGACTGCCTTAGATTCAACCATAGCAAGGAGATAAGTATAAGAAGCACTCCATATGTGTGAGCAGTATTATAAGCAGGGGCGGATAAGATCTTTATAAATTTTAAGTAACTGTAAAGGGGAAAAGTAATGACGGAAACGAAACAAAACCCCCAAGTTTTTGGATGAAGATTTAGAAATTTGTATTATGTGATTCCTCTAAAACAAGTTAGAGGCTATATCGATTCCTAATATGTTGATAGAATTAAGAGGGTAAATTTCGTTAGTTTTGAAGACAATAGATTTATCAGGAGGAGATGAAGCTAAAGAGATAGCCAGAAACTGTGTCTTGGAGGCATTAAATTTAACTAAATTTTGAGTGCCCCACTCATATACCCTCTGCAAATCGGAGTTGGGATTAGAAGAAAGAGTGATACAAGACTGATTACGAGTAGCAAATGAAGGTTGCGAAAAAAAAGGCAGAGGAAAAGTGAAGGGTAGAATCATCAGCAAAGACATGAAGAGGATAGGAAGATGGGGATTGTAGAAGATCGTTGATAAAGAAAAGAAGCTGAGCAGATGAAAGAACAGAGCCCTTTGGAACACCACTGGGAACAGAGAAAAGGCTAAATGTTGCACCATCAACAACTACAGATATAAAACGGTCAGAAAGAAAACTGGAAATCAGAAAACAGAAAGAACTGGTAAAGCCGTAGTCAGGGAGTTTGGCCAACAAAGCCTTGTGCCAGTCTGTCAAATGCCTTAGAAATATCAAGGGTGACGACAAATGATTCCCCATAGTTCCTCAGAGAAGATGACCATACATGAGTAAGATAGGACAGGAGGTCACCAGTGTATCTTGCCTTCCGGAAGCTGTACTGGTGATCGGAGATAAGTGAGTTAGATTCAAGGCGTTTCAAGAAGTGAGCATTGAGCAAAGTTTCGAAAACTTTAGCAATAGAGGAGGTTAGGGCAATAGGTTGGTACTTTGAAGGAATAGAGCAGTCACCCTCCTTAGGAACAGGGTGAACTAGAGCATGCTCCCAAGATGAAGGATAGATACTGGTTGACAGAATGAGGCAAAAATAAAATGGCAAAGCCCGGGAGCCAGCTCATCTGCAAACTCCTTAAGGAACCTTGCAGGGATACCATCGGGACCAGATGCGTTGTTCATCTTTAGCAAGCAGAGATGATTATGAACTGTGCGTGAAGAAAGGATAAAGGAGGGCGTAGGGTTAGAGGGGGGTAAAGATTGAGGAACAGGTGTGCTGGAATCGTTTAAAAAAAAAATTGGCAGAAAAATTAGAGCCAAAGAGAGTGGCTTTGTTAATGGAAGAGCAAGCTATAGAACCATCAGAACGAATGAGATGGGGAAAGATTGAGTTACAGAAGTTTTTGGAGAGGTTTATGGCTAAGGACCTGAAGCATTTGTTAGTGGGAGAGGAGTTCAGGTCATCAACTTTCCTTCTTATAAAGGATGCATTAGACCTTCGAATCTGAGGAGTACAGTGATTCTTAGCTATAATAAAAGCAAAGCGGGTTAAATTGGAAGGAGAGGCTTGGTAAGATCCGTGAGCCCGATTCCTGGCCTGGATAGCCAAGGAGCAGGCACGGTCAGACCAAGGTTTAGGGGGAGAGAAAATTTTGTAGAAGAGGAGATGTACGCCTCCATTCCCGAGGTCATGATCTCGGCAACTTTTAGAGCTACCTGATCAGGGTTGCGGGACCGAAAGCAGTAATCATCCCATTGGAAGCCAAAGAGGAAGTTATGCAAATTTTCATGTTGGGTGCTCTGAAATTGCTAAAGGCGGTGCTGAGTAGGAGGGATTTGTGGAGGGGGAGTGAAAAGGAAAGACCTTGAGATCATAGAGTGGTCAGATTAGCCAAGAGGGGAAAGCACAGAATAAGAGTAGTTTGAGGGGTTAGAAGTATAAACACAAACTCAGTGGGGTTTGGAGAACAGTAGCAGAGCAAAGGAAAATCGTGGTAGTGAAGAGATAATTTTTTAGCCAAAGAACATCAAAGTCAGGAGATTCAAGGTCCATGACCCTCACAATAGGAATGTTAGTGTTGTAGTAGGCACAGACCCCACCTTTGGAACAAAAACGAGTATACAGATTATAGTGAGAGATTTGAAATAAGTCAGTGGAAGCATGTGTAGACAGTTGAGTAAAGGAGGAGGAGTTTAGGGAGGAAAGTACCCAAGTGTTGCTCACATACGAAAGATTAGAGTTCAGCCCACGAATATCAGAATAGTGTCTGCCCTTAAGCCAATAATGGAGTCAACACGATCCCCGGAGATTCTTTGCACCCCTGCATGCCGGGTACTTGAACCTAGGACATAAATTACTGTGCCAAGGCGCTACCAATTACACCACCACAGAAGGTCTAAAAGGGAAACAGACCTTATAGATTTTATTTGCTATACTAGGAATTAACTCATTCCATCTGAATGCCACTCTGTTCATATTACAGTTTCCCCCAACCTCACTC
>JAXCGZ010015827.1:0-10000 GCA_037179515.1 Halocaridina rubra | reverse complement strand
TATATATATATATATATATATATATATATATATATATATATATATATATATATATATACATATACATATATATACATATATGCATATATATATGCATATATTTACATATATATATATATATATATATATATATATATATATATATATATATATATATATATATATATATATATATATATATATATATGTATATATACATGTATATATATATATATATATATATATATATATATATATATATATATATATATATATATATATATATATATATATATATATATGTATATATATATATATATATATATATATATATATATATATATATATATATATATATATATATATATATATATATATATATATATATATATATACATATATTACATATATATATATATATATATATATATATATATATATATATATATATATATATATATATATATATATATATATATATATATATATATACATATACTACATATATTACATATGTTAGTTAGTGTCAGTTAGTGTCAGAATTTGGAATGGTGTGTGAGAGAAGTAAGTTGCGAGTGAATGTGGGAAAGAGTAAGGTTATGAGGTGTACAAGAAATGAGGATGGTGCTGGACTGAATGTTATGTTGCATGGAGAGACACTTGAAGAAGTTGATCAGTTTAAGTATTTAGGCTCGGTTATAACTGCAAATGGTGGAGTGGAAGCAGATGTGTGTCACAGAGTGAATGAAGGATGTAAAGTGTTGGGTGCGTTCAAAGGAGTGATGAAGAATAGAGGGTTGGAAATGAATGTTAAGAAAGTTTTGTATGAGAAAGTGGTTGTGCCAACTGTGATGTATGGATCAGAGTTATGGGGTATGAAAGTAAGTGAGAGACGGAAACTAAATGTGTTTGAGATGAAATGCCTGATGAGTATGATTGGTGAATCTCGATTGGATAGGGTTAGGTATGAAGTGGTGAGAGCAAGAACGGGAGTGAGGAGAGAAATTGCAGCCAGAGTAGATATGAATGTTCTGAGATGGTTTGGCCATGTGGAAAGGATGGATGATGAAAGATTGCTAAAAAAATGTGATGAATGCCAGAGTTGATGGGAGAAATGCTAGAGGGAGACCTAGGTTTGGATGGATGGATGTAGTAAGGAGAGCCCTGAATAGGAGGATGGATGTGAGGGAAGCAAGCGAGCGTGCTAGGAATAGGAATGAGTGGCATGCGATTGTGACGCAACTCTGATGGGCATCTGCTATTACCACGGGGCTGCATCTTACAGAGGTAGCCCTGTGGTAGAAGCAGTAGGGGAGTTGGTAGTTGTGAAGCGACACAGGTTGTGGAAGAGTCGGGAGGATGGGCTGTAGAACTCCAGCAGTGCCATCTGAACGGTCACTAGCTCCCTCGTCATTGCCCTTAGAGCAAAGTAATCCCCTTATTGTCTTCTTTTTTTTTTATGTCGGCTACCCCCCAAATAAAGGGGGAAACAGCTAAGGTAGATATAATAATAATAATAATATATATATATATATATATATATATATATATATATATATATATATATATATATATATATATATATATATATATATATATATATATATATATATATATATATATGTATATATATATATATATATATATATATATATATATATATATATATATATATATATATATATATATATATATATATATATATATATATATATATATATATATATATATATATATATATATATATATATATATATATATATATATATATATATATATATATATATATATATATATATATATATATATAAATATACATATATATATATATATATATATATATATATATATATATATATATATATATGAATCTTTTTTTTTTTTTTTTTACCCAGACCGGGACTCGAACCTAGGACTTATGATTACTAAGTCAAGGCGCTACCACTACACCACAGAAGGTTAAAAGGAATCCAACCTTATAGCTTATATCTGCTATACTTAGGAATGAACGCATTCTAACTGAATGCCACTATGTTCATATTACAGATTCCCCAACCTCACTCGTGGCTTCATTTTAGCATTTAATTCAATTCCCAATCTCATTCGGGCCATGAAATACAAATAAGCACATTACATATGTGAAAACATGAATCTTTTTTTTTTTTTTTTTAACCCAGACCGGGACTCGAACCTAGGACTTATGATTACTAAGTCAAGGCGCTACCACTACACCACAAAAGGTTAAAAGGAATCCAACCTTATAGCTTATATATGTTATACTTAGGAATGAATGCATTCTAACTGAATGCCACTATGTTCATATTACAGATTCCCCAACCTCACTCGTGGCTTCATTTTAGCATTTAATTCAATTCCCAATCACATTCGGGCAATGAAATACAAATAAGCACATTACATATGTGAAAACATGAATCATTTTTTTTACCCCGACCGGGACTCGAACCTAGGACTTATGATTACTAAGTCAAGGCGCTACCACTAAACCACAGAAGGTTAAAAGGAATCCAACCTTATAGTTTATATCTGCTATACTTAGGAATGAACGCATTCTAACTGAATGCCACTATGTTCATATTACAGATTCCCCAACCTCACTCGTGGCTTCATTTTAGTATTTAATTCAATTCCCAATCTCATTCGGGCCATGAAATACAAATAAGCACATTACATATGTGAAAACATGAATCATTTTTTTTTTTTTTTAACCCCGACCGGGACTCGAACCTAGGACTTATGATTACTAAGTCAAGGCGCTACCACTACACCACAGAAGGTTAAAAGGAATCCAACCTTATAGCTTATATCTGCTATACTTAGGAATGAACGCATTCTAACTGAATGCCACTATGTTCATATTACAGATATAATCTATAAGGTTGGATTCCTTTTAACCTTCTGTGGTGTAGTGGTAGCGCCTTGACTTAGTAATCATAAGTCCTAGGTTCGAGTCCCGGTTGGGGTAAAAAAAAAAAAAATGATTCATGTTTTCACATATGTAATGTGCTTATTTGTATTTCATGGCCCAAATGAGATTGGGACTTGAATTAAATGCTAAAACGAAGCCACGAGTGAGGTTGGGGAGTCTGTAATATGAACATAGTGGCATTCAGTTAGAATGCGTTCATTCCTAAGTATAGCAGATATAAGCTATAAGGTTGGATTCCTTTTAACCTTCTGTGGTGTAGTGGTTGCGCCTTGACTTAGTAATCATAAGTCCTAGGTTCGAGTCCCGGTCGGGGTAAAAAAAAAAGATTCATGTTTTCACATATGTAATGTTCTAATTTCTATTTCATGGCCCGAATGAGATTGGGAACTGAATTAAATGCTAAAATGAATCCACGAGTGAGGTTGGGGAATCTGTAATATGAACATAGTGGCATTCAGTTAGAATGCGTTCATTCCTAAGTATAGCAGATATAAGCTATAAGGTTGGATTCCTTTTAACCTTTTGTGGTGTAGTGGTAGCGCCTTGACTTAGTAATCATAAGTCCTAGGTTCGAGTCCCGGTCGGGGTAAAAAAAAAAAATGATTCATGTTTTCACATATGTAATGTGCTTATTTGTATTTCATTACCTGAATGAGTTTGGGAATTGAATTAAATGCTAAAATGAAGCCACGAGTGAGGTTGGGGAATCTGTAATATGAACATAGTGGCATTCAGTTAGAATGCGTTCATTCCTAAGTATAGCAGATATAAGCTATAAGGTTGGATTCCTTTTATCCTTCTGTGGTGTAGTGGTAGTGCCTTGAATTAGTAATCATAAGTCCTAGGTTCGAGTCCCGGTCGAGGTAAAAAATGATTCATGTTTTCACATATGTAATGTGCTTCTCTTGTTATTTCATGGCCCGAATGAGATTGGGAATT
The DNA here is from genome assembly GCA_037179515.1 of Halocaridina rubra. Taxonomy (NCBI): domain Eukaryota; kingdom Metazoa; phylum Arthropoda; class Malacostraca; order Decapoda; family Atyidae; genus Halocaridina; species Halocaridina rubra. The sequence goes on along the minus strand of JAXCGZ010015827.1, from coordinate 6,135 downwards.
GAATTAAATGCTAAAATGAAGCCACGAGTGAGGTTGGGGAATCTGTAATATGAACATAGTGGCATTCAGTTAGAATGCGTTCATTCCTAAGTATAGCAGATATAAGCTATAAGGTTGGATTCCTTTTAACCTTCTGTGGTGTAGTGGTAGCGCCTTGACTTAGTAATCATAAGTCCTAGGTTCGAGTCCCGGTCGGGGTAAAAAAAAAAGATTCATGTTTTCACATATGTAATGTGCTTATTTGTATTTCATGGCCCGAATGAGATTGGGAATTGAATTAAATGCTAAAATGAAGCCACGAGTGAGGTTGGGGAATCTGTAATATGAACATAGTGGCATTCAGTTAGAATGCGTTCATTCCTAAGTATAGCAGATATAAGCTATAAGGTTGGATTCCTTTTAACCTTCTGTGGTGTAGTGGTAGCGCCTTGACTTAGTAATCATAAGTCCTAGGTTCGAGTCCCGGTCGGGGTAAAAAAGAAAAATGATTCATGTTTTCACATATGTAATGTGCTTATTTGTATATATATAAATATATATATATATATATATATATATATATATATATATATATATATATATATATATATATATATATATATATATATATATATATATATATATATATATATATATATATATATATATATATATATATATATATATATATATATATATATATATATATATATATATATATATATATATATATATATATATATATATATATATATATATATATATATATATATATATATATATATATATATATATATATATATATATAATATATATATATATATATATATATATATATATATATATATATATATATATATATATATATATATATATATATATATATATATATATATATATATATATATATATATATATATATATATATATATATATATATATATATATATATATATATATATATATATATATATATATATATATATATATATATATATATATATATATATATATATATATATATATATATATATATATATATATATATATATATATATATATATATATATATATATATATATATATATATATATATATATATATATATATATATATATATATATATATATATATATATATATATATATATATATATATATATATATATATATATATATATATATATATTTGCCTGAAGGCCACCCTTATGCTTCCTACAAAAGCATATATGCTACTTTTACTTAGCCATTTATATGCATTTCCAGAGATATATCTTTTTCTGAATACTTAAAGTTGGACTACGAATTATTGAATCTCATCAGCCACTTGTCTGGCCATTCATGCAGACTGTTTAGGTCTTCCTGATGTTTTTCATCATTATCTTTCCATCATCTGCAAACATATTTGAAAATGAATTTAGAGACTACAACTGGTTATTTACGTATATAAGGAAGAGAATGGCCCTAAAATTGATCCCTTTGGAGTCCCACTGCTAAAGTTTTCCTAGACAAACATTGCATGTATCTCTCTCACCCACTGCTTTCTTCCTTCTAAATGATTTTTCCCTCTCCAAGCCATTACCACGTATTCTTGCCATTATTTGCAACTTCTGAATAAGTGATTCATGAGAGACTGTACCCACAATTCTTTCTAAAGATCTATGAATATGCTTTCTGCCAACCCCTCTCTTTCTTGTACTAGTAAGATTACCATAGCTTAAAATGGTGGAAAGTTTATTTTATTGGCGTACACATTCGCCTTTTCTAAAACCATGGTGTCTTACTAACAAAAGGTTTAAGGACTCAAAATGAGGAGACGTGTGTTTCCTCGGCAGTTTCTCCACTTCTTTGGAAACTATTCTCATGGCTTAAATTGATACTGTACAGTATATACTTTGAAATGGCGTCACGCCTTTCTTTGAAGACAGGAGGAGCCATCATGTTCACTTGTTTCCAGCATCTCGAAGTCTCCTCAATTCTCGGCGACTTCTCATGATGTCTGATTGATGCATAAAGTTATTGATAATGTTTAAGAACCTTTCTAAAGTACATCAAGGGATATATCATCAGATTTCATAGCTCTGTGAACACCTCACTCCATCAGCGCTTCGTTTACCTACTTCGCTGAAAAGACGAATGTTCTTTCATAGTGACCTAAGATTTCATATCTCTACAATACGAGGGGATGGAGGATATTCTACTGTAAATACCCACTAATACTCATTGTTCAATTCTTAGTAGATCTTTTAATATGTCTCAGAAATGTTTTCGTCTGTCCTTTCCAACTTAAAAATTTGTTACATGACCTTTAAATTCTCTCTGACAGAGCTGTGGAAAAGTTAAGGATATTCCTTAGCTTTTGCAGTAACTTCTCTTTCTCATAAGACTTCTCTGCACCGATTCTTTTACTTTGGCAGTCATTCCAGCTCGTTTGTATTTCTCCTCTCATGTCTGTTCCAGCATTTGTCTCTCCACATCTTTGGCCTCTTACATTCATTATTGAACCATTTCTCTTTGGCATTACTAATTCCTATTCTGAACCATTTCTCTTTGGCATTACTAATTCCTATTCTGGACCATTTCTCTTTGTTATTACTAATTCCTATTCTGGTAGATGGTATGCAACAGTTGTCATATTATATCGCTCACCATAGATTTCATTTGTCTCCTCAACAGATTTATTTCGAAATATGGTTTCCAGTCAATGCCTGCAATACAATCGTTAGTTATCTTGCAATATCTTTCTGGACAGATCTTCCTTATTCCTTCTCCATCCTCCTACTCTAAGGAAGAACATCCTCAATTATGTTCTCCATCAACAATGCACAGAGTTTGTTTGTGTAGATAGATAGATAAATAGATAGATAGATAGATAGATAGATATATAGATATATAGATAGATAGATAGATAGATAGATAGATAGATAGATAGATAGATATATGGATGGATAAATGGTTGGATGGATGGATGGATAGATAGATAGATAGATAGATAGATAGATAGATAGATAGATAGATAGATAGATAGATAGATAGATAGATAGATAGATAGACAGACAGACAGACAGACAGACAGACAGACAGATAGATAGATAGATAGATAGAGGAAGAGTGCTAAAATCGGATGAATGTATATGCAGGAAGACTATGTTGGTTGGTTTAAAAGATTTTTTTTTTATTCTTAGATAAGAAAAAAACTAGTTTATATATATATATATATATATATATATATATATATATATATATATATATATATATATATATATATACAAACTATAACTTAGTCTAGTCCAGCAGATAGTGCAAATATGAACGGGGGCAGTTCATATTTGCACTTATCTGGTGATACAAGCACCAAATTTTTAATGCTTGTGTTTCCATGTGGCCTATACAAAACAAACATAAAATTTAGCTAGTCGAAAATCCAAAATGTCCTCCAGTTTTCAAGATGGCCGCTGTGACTACCGTCTCTGAGTTGACAGTTTTTCATTCTCTAAATATCACTGTGTAGATGCTAGGAAATGCTGATTCCATATGTGGACCATTCAAAAGTCTATATCGCATATTGTGGTCATCATGAAAGATTTAAGAGGCATTACTCCCTTATGATTTGGGAATATATAATCTAAATAGGCTTTATTAACCATTCTTTTGTGAATTGCTCATAATAATTACTATACATATATCCTATTAAACGATCAAATTATTTTTTTCATGTATATGTGTATCTGTTACTTTGTTTTGTATAGATATGAATTTAGTTTTCTCTACAGATTAAAAGATGGCCACAATGTTGAAAGGAAAAATAGATTGACAAAGTTGCCTATATATGTTAACATGACAAAAATGAGGACAAATACTACAGGTAAAATATACTGCAACGCTTAAATCACTCAAATTATGCATTTATGTGCAAGTCTAGGAGTTTTCATGACAACTGAATTTGAAGGGAAAAATAAAGAAAACATGTAGATGGAATCTCGCAAATTTGATTCATATATAAAAAAAATAATATTTCCTATAAGTGTACTACAAGTGGTAAAAGGAGGAATTTCAAAGTTTCCCATTGGTCGAAATTGGATTTGACATGCCCATAAACCTAAGAATTGTTATATAAATTGAGAATATCGGATATAGGTGCCAACTTTTGTGACAACATGCCTGATCGCAAAGCGATTGGAGGTGGACCTGTTGAAAAATGGTCACCAATATAAACATTTTGAGGACTTTTTTTTTTTCTCCCATAAAGAGGCATTAGGCAGCACAGATAACAAATTTAATTCTTTTATCACTTTGAAATAGTCTGCACTTATCAACGGGACTATAATTTCATTGCTAGCTATTATTTTTCCATCAACTCTTCCATAAGTGATTCCAGCTAGCCTGACCCTTGTACTATACCCCCTTCTAATCCTATGCCCGCCTCTATTCATATTACGCACAAACTCTGAAAGGTTTATCACTCTTTGAAGACGAACACAGGTCCGGACACGATGGTATCCCTGCAAAGTTCGTAAGGAGTTTGAAGATGAACTGGCTCTTATGCTTTGACATCTTTATCACCACAGTCTCAAAACAAGAATCTATCCTTCATATTTAAAGCACGCTCTAGCTTTGCCAGTTCCTATGGAGGTGGACCATTCTATTCTTTCCAACGACCAACCAATTGCCTTAACTCTGCATTTGCAAAAGTATTCGAAATTTTATTCAACTCTCATTTCTTGGAACATCTTGAATCTAACTCACTGACCTCTGATCAATAGTACAATACGGCTTTTGCATGGCAAGATCCACTAGTGACTCCCTGTCCTATCTCACTTATGAATGTTCATCTTTCCTGAAGTATTATGGGGAACTTTTCTATTCGCTTTTGATATCTCTAAGGCTTTTGGCAGAGTGTGGCACGAGGCTATGTTAGCTAAACTTCCTTCTTATGGTTTTGCCCAAGCTCTCTGTTTTCTGATTACTAGTTTTCTTTCTGATAGTTTTATATCAACGGTTGCTGACAGTGTAACATCGAGCACATTCCCAGTTACTAGTGGTGTTCCGCAGGGTTATGATCTTTCACCTATTCTTTCCCTGCTCTTCATCAATGATCATTTAGAATCCCCATCCACTTCTCTTTTCGCCTTTGCCGCCGATGCAAGCCATCATATTTCCAAGGCTCTCTCTAAACCAACTTTGTCTGCTGCTCATAATCAGTCTCTTGCACCCTAAATATAGTAAAATTTAATGGTTTCAAGACGCAGTTTCTGGCCTTTTTTTTTCTCTTCTTCTCTTCCTGATTGTTCTATTGTCTTCGAAAACAATTAAATATATCCTCTAAATTCTACTAACATATTAGGAGTTCAGACAGTCCCTCACTTGTTTTAGAGGAATTACATAATTCAAAATGCTAAGGCTGCATTTAAGAAATTGGGGGCTATCTTTCATTTTCGTAATTAAATTTCTTTATCTCAGTTATTAAAAATCTATAAAGGTCTTAACTCATCCCTACTTAGAATATTGCTCTCGCATTTAGTGTACTTCCTGTTACGCTTATTTCCTTGATAGGGTTGAGTTTAAAACCAACATAGTCATCAACGATCCTCTTCTTACTTCTAATCTTGAATCTCATTCTCTTGGCCGGGGGGGTAATATCTCTCTCTCTCTCTCTCTCTCTCTCTCTCTCTCTCTCTCTCTCTCTCTCTCTCTCTCTCTCTCTCTCTCTCTCTCTCTCTCTCTCTCTCTCTCTCTCTCTCTCTTTCTTTTTGTTGGTAGTACTTCCATTATTGCTCTGATAAGATGATGAGTTGCATTGTGAGGTATTGCACTAGTTAAATGACATCTTTCAGTAGTCACCGTGGCTCAAGCGGTAGCGTCCGAGACTCTGAGGCGTCAGGTCGAGGGTTCGCTCCCCGTCACGGTCTGAGGTTAGCAAGGCCATGCAGTCAGGGTATCGATTACATCTGCCAAAACAAGTCCTTTGCAAGAAGGCAACCGTCCCAGTCGTTAGTAGAAAAGGGAGTCCGTGACGTAAAACCGGAACTAGCTCACGCTCCTAAAAAGGTATTAATTCCCGTTCTGTAGCTCTCCTCTGGGCAAAATTAAAAAGAAGGAAAATGCTGGCAAACCCGACATAAATTAAATTCATAAAACGCGAAACTTTCTCCTTATT
>JAXCGZ010015826.1:40000-44314 GCA_037179515.1 Halocaridina rubra | reverse complement strand
TATATATATATATATATATATATATATATATATATATATATATATATATATATATATATATATATATATATAAATATATATATATATATATATATATATATATATATATATATATATATATATATATACATATACATATATATACACACACACACACACACACACACACACACACACACACACACACACACACACACACACATATATATATATATATATATATATATATATATATATATATATATATATATATATGTATATATTTGTATATATATATATATATATATATATATATATATATATATATATATATATATATATATATATATATGTATGTATGTATGTTGTCTGCACCAGTATTGTTGAAATAATTCTAAATTACACTAGCTCGAATTTTATGAATCGCTTATCTTGGTAATATGAGTGAACTTTTTGTAACATACCTAGTGATGCTAGGCAGTAATAATGATAATAATAATAATAATAATAACAAGAAGAAGAAGAAGAATGAAGAAGAAGAAGAAAGAAGAAGAAGAAGAAGAAGAAGAAAATGAAGAAGAAGAAGAAAAGAATAAGGACAATAATATTATAGTAATGGTTATAATAATATACACGCCAATAAATTTCGCTATGCCTACTCTTTTGCATGAGTCTACAAATAGTTATAAAAGTAGCTCTGTTATAGAAGTAATTTACAAAGGTCTTATCCGTCCCTGCTTAGAATACTGCTCACACATCTGGGGTGTTTCTTCTTATACTTATCTTCTTTATAGGGTTGAATCTAAGGCAGTTAAAGTCATTAATGATCCTTCTCTTACTTCTAATCTAGATTCTCTCTCTCTTCGCCGTAAGGTATCTTCCCTTTCGCTTTTCTATCGCTACTACTTCCATCGCTGCCCTGATGAGTAGGCGAGTTGCATCCCTCCCCCACTGCCGAGGCCGCATAACACTCGCCAAGCGGCCTCATCTCACAGGTACTGTGTGGAGATTTGTAGCTTGCAGATTGGTCGGTGCAGCGACTGCTTCTTCCCATCTACCTTCAGACTCTGAAACTCTCTTCCTCCTTCTGTCTTTCCTAATTCTTATGACCTTTCATCCTTCAAAAAGCAGATCTTTCGTCATCTCAGAGCCTAGTCCTCCATATCTCTGGGTCCTCTATGCTTTGACTTTTTTTTTCTGTCTGTCGTTTTTCTTTGTGTGACATTACCTCATCTCTGCCTTGTCCTTAACCTCTTTCTTTTCCTTCGTCTTGGTGTTTCCTCGTGCCCGGGCCTTTATTGATTAGGGCAGTCTCTGCCTGTCCCGATGTCACACTCATAAATAAAAATGTGATAAACGCCATGTCCTAAAAAACTTAATCATGCTAACTGATGCATCGCACTGTATATATTTGATAAGTATTCCATATTCAATACTCCCTTTGTTATGAATTGAGGTATACCGTCCATACCATGAAGACTTATTAAAATTTCTATCCCTACATCTACACCGAAAATTCTGGTGTTTTCGTTGCATATCTCTTGCTGTCTCTTCACATCTGACAAGTCACAACACATCCTATTTCTATTTTTCTTTACCTCCATACTTGTTTTATTTGGGACCGGACCCTATTAGGGGGGTTTGCTCTCTCTCTCTCTCTCTCTCTCTCTCTCTCTCTCTCTCTCTCTCTCTCTCTCTCTCTCTCTCTCTCTCTCTCTCTCTCTCTCTCTCTCTCTTTCGCACACACACACATACACACACATTATAGAACTAGAGGTCATAGTTTGAAGCTTCGTAAGAAAACTTCTTTGCAGGATGTAAGGAAATATTTTTTCAGTGTAAGAGTAGTTGATAATTGGAATTCGCTAAGCGAGGAGGTAGTTAATGCTATCTCAATCGATAGTTTTAAGGACAGGTATGATAAGTATCACTAAGTAAAAAATGGAGGCAATCAGGAGACGGGAAGATACGAGCTTTGGGCTCTTTCCCGTAAGCACAATTAGGAATCACACACACACACACACACACACACACACACACACACACACACACACACCACACACACACACACACACACAAGAAATGAGGAATTATTACTGACGATTCATTTCAGTATTGCTCATTTACTCATAGAGAAATGAGCAGTACACAGTTATAATTAGTATTTCATGTACAGAGACTATTCGAGAGAAATGTACAAGTCATAGCTATGTACATCACGATTTTCTTTTATTTTTTTATTAGGAATATGTAACTCATCTGTCATTGAGCATATTCACGTCACTATTGTATGGCAATGATATTACATTTGCCAATTTGGCAAATGTAATTGAAGGAAGGTAACGTGTTTCATGTGGTAAGCCCTGATAACTCAACAGAATCAGTGAGTACTTCATAATAATATATGGGGCTCATAATGGTTGATTAGTATCTTAGGAACTCGAACTTCTATAATGGATGATATCGAGGGTTCGCGCCCCGTCACGGTCTGAGGTTAGCAAGGGCATGCACTCAGGGTAACGATTACATAATCCAAAACAAGGCCTTCGCAAGAAGGCAACCGTCCTAGCCCTTGGTAGAAAAGGGAGTATGTGACGTAAAACCGGAACAACATACCTGTTTATATCTCCTGTGAATTAATGAATAAATACATAGCTACGTCATGGCTATGTAGTGTTTGTTATAGGTTTTATTTGTTATACATCGTCATAATAATTATCTATATTTATTTATTTATTTGTTTTAAATATGTTGAGTTCAATATTATTTTTTTTTATGATTGTGACACCAGGACGGGCCAAAAAATATAAAAATAAATCTACCCTCATCAAGCCTGGGCAAGAAGAAAACAAAAAGAGTAACAGAGATGGGAAGTGTTGTGACTTGTCAGATGTGAAGCGATAATAAGACATGTGTAACGAACATCCAAGAATATTCGGTGTTGATGTAGGCATAGAAAGAGAACCGTAACTGAAGGAAGACTTAACATCGAACTTTCCAGGACAGTCTTATTTAAGTCCACAAGACCCTTCAGCTGTAGTACTGCAACGGGTGGTTGGTGCCATGGGCCAACCTACTACATTAAATGGTGTCGTTTGCTGCAGAATTGATGTTGTTTTGCAGACCTGTAAGAGGCATAATGCATGGCACCAAACAGAGGCATTTGTGACACCCTTGCTTGCCTCTCACAACCCCTACCCAAACGAAATAAAAAAAAAAGTAATAAAAAAATTATTCTCCCACTTAGTAACAAACAAGATAATGGATGGGGAGACGCAGTAAATTTAACCACCCCACAACATACAAAAAAGGGGCCGTGTAAAAAAGGATGTTATGTCATCATAAGACAGATATAATATATAGTGCCACTTATTTTTATGAGTCGTTAGTATCTATAGTGCCATTTTCTTTATGAATTTTTTTATATCAGTGTTTATATTTGCATTTATATATTTTATTAGTATCTGAGACAAGTCTGTTAGCATTACATGCTTCCTTCTAAACCTTGGCATAATTTAGAATATATATATATATATATATATATATATATATATATATATATATATATATATATATATATATATATATATATATATATATATATATATATATATATGTATGTTGAGTGTGTAAGTGCCTAATTGTAATTACATAATTATGCCTACGGTGAAGAGCCCTATGCTCCTAACTCATCGTCTCCTGGTCGGTTCCATTTTATACTTAATGATATTTATATTTGTCCTTAAAACTATGAATGCAGTTACCATTAACTACTTCCTCGCTTAGCAAATTCCATTCATCAACTTTTCTTACACTAAAAAGTACTTACTTACATCCTCCAAAGATATATTCTTACAAAGCATCAAACTGTGACCTATTGCTCTAAAGCCAGCAGTATCACAATATCGATCCCTATGCACTCTATCAAAACCATAAAGGAATATAAAAACCGTCACTATATCCCCCCCCCTCATCCTTCTAGTTTCAAGTGATGGTAAGTCTAATTCCCAAAATCTCTCCTCATAACTTAGATTGTGTATTACTGGCACCAGTTTCTTTGAACATTTTCCGCCTTATTTATATGCTTGTTAAAGTACGGATTCCTAAAGGGTGCTGCATATTCAAAATTTGGCCTCACGTAAGTTACATAAATATTTTTGAAAGCTTTATTGTCCATGTGTTTGAAGGCCACCTTACATTTGTGTGTGATTACCTAATTGATTACCTAATTGAGTTTACGGGAAAGAGCCCAAAGCTCGTATCTTCCCGTCTCCTGATCGGTTCCATTTTTAGACTTAGTGATACTTATCATACCTGTCCTTAAAACTATGGATT
>JAXCGZ010015826.1:20000-25000 GCA_037179515.1 Halocaridina rubra | reverse complement strand
GCAGTAGAATTAAAAGATAGGATTCGCAACAGAAAGGCAGATATAGTAGCAATTACAGAGACTAAGTTGAGTGAGGACATAAACAGTGTCACAGTTTTTCCTAAGGGTTTCAGAATACTAAGGGTTGAAAGATCTGAGAGGACTGGTGGAGGGATAGCACTGCTCATAAGTGAAAGGATTCAAGTCGAAGAAATAAACTTGGCTATAGAAAGTGAGTTCAAGGAATTTCTTGTTGCTCGCATAAATACTGGGTCACAGAGCATTATAATAACTGTTGTATACAACCCACCAAGGAACCAAAATAGGCTTGAAGTTTATGAGGAAAGTCATATAGGTACTATTGAAGTCATAAACTCAGTTGTTAACATGGCACGGGGAAAAAAATGTAGGATTTTGATTATGGGAGACTTTAATCATAAAGAGATAGATTGGATAAATCTTGACCCACACAGTGGTGAGGACTCATTCGGGGCAAGATTCCTAGATTGCGTACAAGGGAATTTCCTACACCAACATGTAATGGAACCAACAAGGGCCAGGGGTGGGGATGAGTCATCACTACTTGATCTAGTGTTCACAGATAATGTGTTGGATATTGAAAAAATTGAGTATGAACCACCAATTGGAAAGAGTGACCACTGTGTGTTGTTGATGGAGTATATCATTGAAGATATTCTTCCTGAGAGTAGAGGCACTGAGGACATGAGGAGGAACTATCGGAAAGGAGATTACATCAAAATGAATGAGCTTTTTGCAGTTATTGACTGGAGAACCTTATTTTACAACAAATCTGTAAAAGAAATGTATGACATCTTTTGTGAGAAATATGGGAAGATAGTAGATTGCTGCATACCTGTCACCAAAGTAGGTGTAATTCATGCCAGAGAGAAATGGTTCGATAATGGGTGTAAAAGAGCTAAGGAGTGGAGAGACAAATGCTGGAAAAGGTATAGGAGGAGAAAAAACATAAATGCCTGGCAAACCTACAAAAGAGCAAGAAATGACTACCTAAGTAAAAGGAGAGAGGCAGAGAGAGACTATGAGAGGGACATCACCAGGAAGGCTAAAGAAAATCCCAAGCTTTTCCACAGCTTTATCAGAGGAAAACTGAAGGTAAAAGAACAGGTTTTAAGGCTAAAGAGAGCGGATGGAAGCATCACTGAGACGGATGAAGAGATCTGCAAAGAATTGAAGAAGGAGTTTCAGTCAGTATTTACAGTAGAAAATACCCCACCCCCTCAGATTGCAGTGATAGAAGCTCAAGGGCCGGTATTAGAGAACATCAACCTTACAGCCACAGAGGTATGCAAAGCGCTGATGGATTTAGATGTTCATAAAGCTACAGGTCCTGATGACATATCCCCTCATGTGCTTAAAAAATGCGCAAACACAATATCAGTGGCACTAAGTATCATATTTAAGGAGTCACTGGAGTCGGGGGAGATTCCAAGATGCTGGAAACAAGCAAATGTGATACCTATCTTCAAAAAGGGAAGGGGGGATACGGCTCTGAACTATAGACCAGTTTCCTTGACCAGCATAGTTTGCAAAGTTATGGAGAAACTACTAAGGAAACATATCTCTCTTCACTTGGAATCCTTCAACTTTTTGTCAGTGAGGCAACATGGCTTCAGAGAAGGTAGATCAACAGTAACAAACTTATTAGAATTTTATGATGAGGTAAGCCAAATCTTACAGGAAAGAGAGGGCTGGGCAGATTGCATATTCCTAGACTTCCAGAAAGCGTTTGACACTGTTCCACATGGGAGACTTATTAGGAAGCTGCAATCAATGGCTAGAATAGGTGGAAATGTTTTGGAATGGATAAAAACTTACTTAGAAGGAAGGGAACAGAGGGTTAGAGTAAGACACTCAGTGTCTGAATGGAGAAGAGTTAGTAGTGGAGTTCCACAGGGTTCAGTTTTAGGGCCACTTTTGTTCCTTGTATATGTAAATGACCTACCAGAGTCTGTAAATTCATTCATGAATATGTTTGCAGATGATGCAAAGATTGTGAAGAAAGTAAAAAACGAGAACAATGGTAGAGAACTTCAGGAGGATCTAAATAATCTGCATGAGTGTTCAGAAAAGTGGCTAATGATATTCAATACTTCAAAATGTAAGGTAATGAGAATGGGTACAAGTGCAAGAAGGCCCAAGCTTGACTACTCGGTGGCTGGAGTACAACTTCAAGAGACAGAAAATGAGAGAGATCTAGGAGTAAACATACTGGCAGATTTGTCTCCAGAAATACATATAAATGGCATAGTAAGGGCAGCATATGCATTCTTATCAAATGTAAGGGTAGCCTTCAGGCACATGGACAAGGAAATGTTCAGAAATATTTATGTAACCTATGTGAGGCCAAAACTCGAATATGCAGCCCCCTTTTGGAATCCGCACTTGAAAAAGCACATAGCTAAGCTTGAAAAAGTTCAAAGACATGCCACGAAACTGGTGCCAGAAATACGCAATCTCAGTTATGATGAGAGGCTGAGGGAATTAGACTTACCATCACTCGAAGCTAGAAGAGTGAGGGGGGATATGGTGACAGTCTTTAAATTCCTTCATGGTTATGATAGAGTGGATAGGGATCGATGTTTTGATATGGCTGGCTCTAGAACTAGAGGTCATAGTTTGAAGCTTCGTAAGAAAAGTTCTTTGCAGGATGTAAGGAAATACTTTTTCAGTGTAAGAGTAGTTGATAATTGGAATTGGCTAAGCGAGGAGGTAGTTAATGCTATCTCAATCCATAGTTTTAAGGACAGGTATGATGAGTATCACTAAGTATAAAATGGAACCGATCAGGAGACGGGAAGATACGAGCTTTGGGCTCTTTCCCGTAAACACAATTAGGTAATCACAATTAGGTATTCACATATGGAAACCTAGGTTTTCACACATATTTACCTGTCTTATACCGATATGATGTACTGCCCACGGGGTAGCCTCAATGCAGGTTAATTAGATAGACTTAAAATCCTCTCCAAAAGCAGAGGTGCACTCCAGAGGCATTACAATAGACGAATTATTCCACATAACAATATCTTTATTACTTTCAACATTCAACCTCATTTATTAAGTAAATATTGAATAAAGAACCGTTTTCTATGTCACGTTTAGTCCCCATACGAATTGGGGTGGACACATATGATGGGGCTGAGAACGTAAAGCTGGATGCTCTTCCTAAAGGGCGGTTTACACGGTGAAATGGTTCGTCGAACGCGGTTCGACAGACAAGTGTTTGAAGTGATGTTCGAACGTATGAACGGGGTATTTGGTTGTCGAACACGTGGTTTACACGGTCAAACGGTTCGTCGAACGCGGTTCGACAGACAAGTGTTTGAAGTGATGTTCGAACGTGTGAACGGGGTATTTGGTTGTCGAACACGTAACGGGGTATTTGGTTGTCGAACACGTTCCGTGTTCGACAACCAAATACCCCGTTCACACGTTCGAACATCACTTCAAACACTTGTCTGTCGAACCGCGTTCGACGAACCGTTTGACCGTGTAAATCGCCCTTAACACCTCATAGTAGGATGAAACCCGCGTTAGTGGTTTCCCGACGTATTAGATCATAAGATTTATTTATTTTCACGCAGTTGCAGGAGTAACTGAACTCGTCACGGGTCCAAAGGCCGGATAAATGTAGAGGGGTTGGTACAAGGAAAGGTATCTGGACATAAAACTTTGAGGCGAAACCAAAAATGGCAAAATGGTATCCAAGAGACTATTGAGAAACAACGACCCAATATGAACATGAGAAAGGGTGTTGATAAGAAAGAAGAGGCAATAAGTTGAGTATATGCAAAAATCCAACCAGTTGGGAGCAGACCAGCACAAATCGGTGTCGGTTTTATGCCCGGGTAAGTGAGATTGGAGGACATGAAATGTATTCGACCAATTCCAAGCCAATTCCACCCACTAAGTCTCAAAGAGGCAAGTGAGAATCAGTCACCCGATATGAACATGGAAGTGCTGTTGAGAATTTTTTTGTTTTTGTTTTATATATAATTAACATTAGCCAGACTGGATTAGTGTCTTGTTAACGGGTAGACTAATTGTTCCGGTTTTACGTCACGGACTCCCTTTTCTACCAAGGGCTAGGACGGTTGCCTTCTTGCGAAGGACTTGTTTTGGCAGATGTAATCGTTACCCTGAGTGCATGCCCTTGCTAACCTGACGCCTCAGAGTCGCTGACGCTACCGCTTGAGCCACGGTGACTACGTTAAAGGGTAGACTAATAATCCAATGAAATATGTAATCCTTTATTAGGATTACATTGAAAGATGGATTAGGATTACTTTGAAAGATGGAAGTAGCAAGTGGATATATGTTTATATTACCAATCGCCCCTCATCCAACAGCTATCAGTAATAAAACGGCTGCGCTTATATGCACTACTAGTGTGTATACTGGTGATATGTAGACTGTAATGCATACTGAACACTGTGTACACTATATAGTGCACAGAAAATTTATGTACACCATAACCTAACCTAACTTAATTTCGTATGTACACGAGGATCTCGTGTATATAGACGGTACGCCTTAAGTGGCGAATGTGTTGCATAGTAGGGTTGACATGCACCAGTAGTGCACATTATCTCGTCTATATACACGAGGATATCGTTTATATAGACGGAAGATATAATAACGACTTCTTTTTTCGGCAGCGATTCCAAGTTCATATGGAGTCCCTGTTTCTCGCTAGCTCTCTACAGGTTAGTGTTAGCTTCTGCTCGAAAGATTTACTGTCGGATACCCCTCCTGACTAACCATCACCAATTTTTAATAGGGACCGGCACTGAGTTGAGTTGGCTTACTCCCCCGGTGAATGGATTTAGATGAGAGCATAATAAAATGTTTTTAAAATCCGTTACAGGAGTTCATATCTGGTAGTCACCGTGGCTCAAGCGGTAGCGTCCGCGACTTTGAGGCGTCAGGTCGAAGGTTTGCGCCCCGCCACGGTCTGAGGTTAGCAGGGGCATGCACTC
>JAXCGZ010015826.1:0-12500 GCA_037179515.1 Halocaridina rubra | reverse complement strand
AAATGGAAGAAAGCATTAATGGTTGTTGATGATGATGATGATGATAATTTTTTTATTTTTTTTATTTTTTCATTTATTTATTTTTTTTATTTTTTATTTTTTTTTTTTTTTTACTGTGACACCAGGATGGGCTAAAAAAATAAATCTAACCTCATCAGGCCTGGGACCAGTATTAGATCACTAATAGCTGCGTCTATATTATAGGTGTCCATTATTATATCAGTTTAAGAGGAAAATTATATTTCTGATAAATTTAGCTATTACTCTATTGTATCCGTTGTTAAGAAGTTGGAATATAGGCATTTTGTCTTGAAATATTAACCTATTTTTTAAATCCCTGAATTACTGATTTATGTATGATTTCATGACTATAGGGAGAGAGGGTTAGAATACTTCCTCCGTGTTCCCCTGCGTGTCGTGAAAGTCGACTAAATGGGTGGGGATTGGGAATCCCCTTCTCTGTATTTTCTCTTCCCAAAGACTCGGAGTATTTTGTCTTGACTCAACCACTCCCTTTATACGGGGTAAATGGTGCACACACACACACGCATATATATATATATATATATATATATATATATATATATATATATATATATATATATATATATTAGCTAACTTCATTTTTATATAGTTGTAGTAAGGAAAGGATCTAGTTAAAGATATGTTAGTACTAGTTTAAATTAAATCTTTCACGGTTTAGTACCAGTTTGCCGATTCCCATATTGCGATTCCCAATTTGCCGACTCGTATTCAGATCAATTTAATTTTGAACGTTTTATTAAAATAAAACTAAGTTTAAAATGTATTTAAGATAAATATATACCATTTTAAATGCAATAAGACGTATTAGCTATTTAGAAATTGGCAATTTAAGGTCGACCCTCCGCGCCCCACCACGGTCTGAGGTTAGGAAGGGCATGCACTCAGGGTGACGATTACATCCTTCGCGAGAAGGCAATCGTCCTAGCCCTTGGTAGAAAAGGCAGTCCGTGACTTAAAACCGAATCAATGGACTGAGAAATTTCAACATGAGATATATTTCATCTGCTCTATCAATAGGATGTAAGCTAATCAAAGGTGCATCAATGACGAAAAAGTGAGTGATGGGAGATTAATCAACATCAATTGATAACTTAATTAAATCTAACTACAAAGGAAACTGCCTTCAATTATGAGAAAAATTGCCTATACAAATAATAAATTCAGATCATTAGGGGTCGGCAATATGGGAATCGGCAATTTTCGAAATCGTCAAACTGGGAATTTGCAATTTGTGAAATCTGCAAACTGGGAATTGGCAATATGGGAATCGGCAATCTGTGAAATCTCCAAACTGGGAATCGGCAAACTGGAATAGAGCGGCTATTCCATTCAGGAAGAAAAGGTATAATCTTAGAGTATAATTCTCATCTTGATGGTCACCAACTTTAAAAGATAAAAATATGGTGATATTTTCCAGGTTATTGATATATATTTTTTTTAGCACTGATAAATAGGCCTACAGACCTAGATGAGTAACAGCCAAATATGCCCCTTTTTTATGTACTTATACTCTGTTTCCGCCTTACACCCGTAGCAATTTTTTTCCCTGAGGGAGGGGGGCTAGAATGCTTCCTTCGTGTTCCCCTTTTTATATACTTATGCTCTATTTCCGCCTTACACCCGTAGCAATTTTCTTCCCTGAGGCAGGAGGGCTAGAATGCTTCCTCCGTGTTCTCCTGCGTGTCTCAAGAGTCAACTAAATGAGGTGGAGCGAGAGTACTGGACATCTCCTCTGTATTTCCTCTTCCCAAAGAGTCAGGATGTTTGCCTAGACTCAGCCACTCTCCCTAAAAGGAAAATTATGGCTCGTGTGTGTGTGTGTATATATATATATATATATATATATATATATATATATATATATATATATATATATATATATATATATATATATATATATATATATATATATATATATATATTTTTTTTTTTTTTTTTTTTTTTTTTTTTTTTTTTCAGTAGTTCATGGCTACTGTAAAACTGTATTCGTTTTGACCATTAGGTCAAGTAAAGATAACGACTCCCCAGTACATTAAAGTAAACCCAATAAATTGTTAGGTCAGGTTAGTATAGGTTAGACATTAAGCTAACCTAATTTAACCTAACCAAACAATTAACGGAGTTTCTTAATGTACTCGAAGTCATTATATTTGTTTGATCCAAACCGTTACTCTTGCACTACACCACGCACATGATCTCTGATGACATGATTACCTTCTTTTTTCACGCAACTGCAGTTTCACTCTGTTCTCGCTCACCTCGTATCCCAATTATCCATCCGGCAGTTACTGTAACCAATCTACGCACATCATACAAAATGTCCTTGGTAACCTATATCTTCCCTCAACATAACGGATTACCGTGGTCTCACGTTCTCCCAGATTTTTTAATCTACCTTTTTTTTTTCGGTATTGTCAATTCTATCGGCTTCTCCCGTCAGGGGTCGTCGTAGCTGATCATTTGTCTCCTTATCCTCCCTCACAACATCCATAAATCACCTCTTTGGCCTACCTCCCCCCCTCTCGCCTGGCAGCCTTCTCCCAACGTACTCGTCATCCCTTCTCATACATGTCCAAACCATCTCAGTCTCGCCTCTCTCACCATGTCCCCCAATCGTCCTACCTTTGCTGTTCCTCAAATATATGCATTCTTTCTCCTGTCCATTCTCGTCACACCAAGAGAAAACAGTAGTGTATTCATCTCGGCCTCCTGTCTTTTAGAACCTTTTTTTTTTCAGTATCCTTCACGTTATTTATTTATTTTTTTTTTCAAATCCATAGAATCTTCTTGAGATGATTTAAGTTGAATGACAGCTCTTGACTGTTATGTTTGTCGGTAATAATAATAATAATAATAATAATAATAATAATAATAATAATCATAAAAAGGAACTTGAAATCAGGCTACGTCTCTTACGGATCTTAATTTCTTTCACATACATTCAATTAAGATTTTAGGTGTAAGCAGTAGTAATACTTACCCTTCCTCAAAATATAATTTTTTCATTTGATATCCCTGCAGTAGTCACCGTGGCAAATCGGTAGCCTCCGCGACTCTGAGGCGGCAGGTCGAGGGTTCGCGCCCCGCCACGGTCTTAAGTTAGCAAGGGCATGCACTCACGGTAACGATTACATCTACCAAAACAAGTCCTTCGATAGAAGGCAACCGTCCTAGCCCTTGGCAGAAAAGGGAGTCCGTGACGTAAAACCGGCTTTTATTTTATATCTGCAGTTGACGGAGCTCATTTAGGAATGCAGGAGCTATTATACTATAGCCTAACAAGTCCCACACCTACGGTTTGATAGGCGTAGACCTAGTCAATGGCGAGTTTTCTCTAGATGTAGGCTTAGCCGTGCTAATAATTAATATATATCTTTGTAAGACAGTTGCTTATTTTAAATTTGAGACTAGTTTTGAAGGATGGATTTACTAGGTTTTGAAATCATTGATAAGCTGTCGAATTTGGATCTGCAGCGAGGCAGATATTTTGTTTCAAGCAGGTTTTTTTTCTTTTTAACAGCAAGCGCCATCTAACGAGAGAGAGATCAAACCAGAAGTTTTGATAGCTAAGTTTAAAGATCCTTAACTATTCGTCGTGATAGCGATGAAGATAGTCACAGGGAGTAATAGTACGATAGTTTTGATGATAATATATTAAAGAAAATACAAGAAATATAAAAAATCTGGAAATAATTACGAGACATTAAAAAAAAAAAATTAACAAATGTACGAAGCAATGAGGAAGAGGAAGAGAAAAAAAGGGGCGGAGTTATGATCGCCTGAATAAATATTTTAAATGTGCATATCAGGGAGGGAGAGTAAAGGGGGGGGGATAGGATCCCTTGGAGGGTTTGGGGGAACGGCGGGGGATGGTGTTAGGTGGTTTATCTTAGATGTGTACGGTACCAGGGTGCCAATATTGTAGTATTGGCATCTTGCCCTAACTCAGCGATGCCAAGAGCGAGTACAAGAAACTAAGCACAAAAGCGTCTCTTCTCCATCACACCTATACACTGAAAAACACAAAACATTGATCTTTCTAGAGCTAACAAATACCCTTCTCCGTCTATACATACATACATACATATATACATACCTACTTACATATATACATACATACATACATATATACATACATACATGCATACATATACATACACACACACATATATATATATATATATATATATATATATATATATATATATATATATATATATATATATATATATATATGTGTGTGTGTGTGTGTGTGTGTGTGTGTGTGTGTGTGTGTGTGTGTGTGTGTGTGTGTGTGTGTGTGTGTGTGTGTGTGTGTGTGTGTGTGTGTGTGTGTGTGTGTGTGTTGAATGCGCGTTTTTTGGCTCTGCCACCCCTCTTATAAGGGGAAATGAAGCATGTGTATATGTATGTATTATGAAAATATGGGCAGTGAAACGCTTGTATAAGTAAGAGTAGATTTCTTCCTTGATAGAGATGATGATGATGATAATTATATCTGTAGTAGTTTTCTAGGTCTTTTTTTTTTTTTGACAAAATTGCCTCCCTCTAAAGGGGGGTTCACACGGTCAAACGGTTCGTCGGACGCGGTTCGACAGACAAGTGTTTGAAGTGATGTTCGAACGTGTGAACGGGGTATTTGGTTGTCGAACACGTTCCGTGTTCGACAACCAAATACCCCGTTCACACGTTCGAACATCGCTTCAAACACTTGTCTGTCGAACCACGTTCGACGAACCGTTCGACCGTGTGAACCGCCCTTAAGGTTTGGGGAACGAAAAAAGGAAAAAAAAGATACCGAGAATATTTGCGTTCTTAAACGAACCTTTGATCAACTGCGATGGAATGTCAGGTTAGGTTAGGTTAGGTTAGAAATGTAGCTTGACCTTAAAGCTCTAAATCTAACCCAACCTGCTTTTATCAACAGCGAAGAAAAACTATGTCAGGTTAGGTTAAATTCAGTTAAAATTTGAGCTTGGCCTTAAAGCTCACAATCTAACCTAACCTAACCTAACTTAACCTTTCTTCACTGTTGCTTATAAATACATAGTCGATATTTATAGATAGATATATATATATATATATATATATATATATATATATATATATATATATATATATATATATATATATATATATATATATATATAGAGAGAGAGTGAGAGTGAGTGATAGAGAGAGAGAGAGAGAGAGAGAGAGAGATAAACACGTGGTGTACAGACAAAGAGAGGTTAGCTGCTTAGGAAATATTAATGTGACCACGTGCTGAGTTCTATCAGCTTTTTTTTTCTTTTTGGTCCGCATTCAGGCACTGCATTCCGTCATAGACACTCTCTCTCTCTCTCTCTCTCTCTCTCTCTCTCTCTCTCTCTCTCTCTCTCTCTCTCTCTCCTCTCTCTCTCTCTCTCTCTCTCTCTCTCTCTCTCTCTCTCTCTCAGTTATTTTCCAAGAACGGATGCATGCCAGTGCTATAGGCTGTTGATCTCTTGTTAATGAGTCTTGGCTGAGACAAATATATTTCGTTCTGGCATAGATACTCTGAGCGAACTAGCTATTGACGAAATTTGAGCTACAAACATGAATCAGGTAAAGATAACGACTCCCAGTGTAATAAAAAAGAACAACGTAAATTGTTAGGTTAGGTTAGGCTTGGTAGGTATGAATTAGGTTAGGCATTAACCTTACATAATCTAACCTAACTTGACCTAACCTAACCTAGCTATTTACGGGACTAGTTAATGGACTGGGAGTCGTGTTCTTTACTTGATTCTTTTGTATGTTTTGCATGCATATCTTAATAAATCCGATTCTATATTAGGCGATTTGAAAGAGAAAAAATATCTCATTTGTTAACACCTAAAATAAAAATAAAAAGTTTTTAAGTGATTTTAAAGGAGCATATAATAATGTCTAGTAAGTGCAAGCTCTGTGTGTGATTACCTAATTGTGATTACCTAATTGTGTTTACGGGAAAGAGCCCAAAGCTCGTATCTTCCCGTCTCCTGATCGGTTCCATTTTTAGACTTAGTGATACTTATCATACCTGTCCTTAAAACTATGGATTGAGATAGCATTAACTACCTCCTCGCTTAGCGAATTCCAATTATCAACTACTCTTACACTGAAAAAGTATTTCCTTACATCCTGCAAACAAGTTTTCTTCCGAAGCTTCAAACTATGACCTCTAGTTCTAGAGCCAGCCATATCGAAATATCGATCCCTATCCACTCTATCATAACCATGAAGGAATTTAAAGACTGTCACCATATCCCCCCTTACTCTTCTAGCTTCGAGTGATGGCAAGTCTAATTCCCTCAGCCTCTCATCATAACCGAGATTGCGTATTTCTGGCACCAGTTTCGTGGCATGTCTTTGAACTTTTTCAAGCTTAGCTATGTGCTTTTTCAAGTGCGGATTCCAAAAGGGGGCTGCATATTCGAGTTTTGGCCTCACATAGGTTACATAAATATTTCTGAACATTTCCTTGTCCATGTGCCTGAAGGCTACCCTTACGTTTGATAAGAATGCATATGCTGCCCTTACTACGCCATTTATATGTATTTCTGGAGACAAATCTGCCAGTATGTTTACTCCTAGATCTCTCTCATTTTCTGTCTCTTGAAGTTGTACTCCAGCCACCGAGTAGTCAAGCTTGGGCCTTCTTGCACTTGTACCCATTCTCATTACCTTACATTTTGAGGTATTGAATTTCATTAGCCACTTTTCTGACCACTCATGCAGATTATTTAGATCCTCCTGAAGTTCTCTACCATTGTTCTCGTTTTTTACTTTCTTCACAATCTTTGCATCATCTGCAAACATATTCATGAATGAATTTACAGACTCTGGTAGGTCATTTACATATACAAGGAACAAAAGTGGCCCTAAAACTGAACCCTGTGGAACTCCACTACTAACTCTTCTCCATTCAGACACTGAGTGTCTTACTCTAACCCTCTGTTCCCTTCCTTCTAAGTAAGTTTTTATCCATTCCAAGACATTTCCACCTATTCTAGCCATTGATTGCAGCTTCCTAATAAGTCTCCCATGTGGAACAGTGTCAAACGCTTTCTGGAAGTCTAGGAATATGCAATCTGCCCAGCCCTCTCTTTCCTGTAAGATTTGGCTTACCTCATCATAAAATTCTAATAAGTTTGTTACTGTTGATCTTCCTTCTCTGAAGCCATGTTGCCTCACTGACAAAAAGTTGAAGGATTCCAAGTGAAGAGAGATATGTTTCCTTAGTAGTTTCTCCATAACTTTGCAAACTATGCTGGTCAAGGAAACTGGTCTATAGTTCAGAGCCGTATCCCTCCTTCCCTTTTTGAAGATAGGTATCACATTTGCTTGTTTCCAGCATCTTGGAATCTCCCCCGACTCCAGTGACTCCTTAAATATGATACTTAGTGCCACTGATATTGTGTTTGCACATTTTTTAAGCACATGAGGGGATATGTCATCAGGACCTGTAGCTTTATGAACATCTAAATCCATCAGCGCTTTGCATACCTCTGTGGCTGTAAGGTTGATGTTCTCTAGTACCGGCCCTTGAGCTTCTTTCACTGCAATCTGAGGGGGTGGGGTATTTTCTACTGTAAATACTGACTGAAACTCCTTGTTCAATTCTTTGCAGATCTCTTCGTCCGTCTCAGTGATGCTTCCATCCGCTCTCTTTAGCCTTAAAACCTGTTCTTTTACCTTCAGTTTTCCTCTGATAAAGCTGTGGAAAAGCTTGGGATTTTCTTTAGCCTTCCTGGTGATGTCCCTCTCATAATCTCTCTCTGCCTCTCTCCTTTTACTTAGGTAGTCATTTCTTGCTCTTTTGTAGGTTTGCCAGGCATTTA
Organism: Halocaridina rubra; assembly: GCA_037179515.1. Taxonomy (NCBI): domain Eukaryota; kingdom Metazoa; phylum Arthropoda; class Malacostraca; order Decapoda; family Atyidae; genus Halocaridina; species Halocaridina rubra. The sequence continues at coordinate 4,611 of JAXCGZ010015826.1, read as the reverse complement.
TGTTTTTTCTCCTCCTATGCCTTTTCCAGCATTTGTCTCTCCACTCCTTAGCTCTTTTACACCCATTATCGAACCATTTCTCTCTGGCATGAATTACACCTACTTTGGTGACAGGTATGCAGCAATCTACTATCTTCCCATATTTCTCACAAAAGATGTCATACATTTCTTGTACAGATTTGTTGTAAAATAAGGTTCTCCAGTCAATAACTGCAAAAAGCTCATTCATTTTGATGTAATCTCCTTTCGGATAGTTCCTCCTCATATCCTCAGTGCCTCTACTCTCAGGAAGAATGTCTTCAATGATATACTCCATCAACAACACACAGTGGTCACTCTTTCCAATTGGTGGTTCATACTCAATATTTTCAATATCCAACCCATTATCTGTGAACACCAGATCAAGTAGTGATGGCTCATCCCCACCCCTGGCTCTTGTTGGTTCCATTACATGTTGGTGTAGGAAATTCCCTTGTACGCAATCTAGGAATCTTGCCCCAAATGAGTCCTCACCACTGTGTGGGTCAAGATTTATCCAATCTATCTCTTTATGATTAAAGTCTCCCATAATCAAAATCCTGTGTGTATGTGTGTGTGTTTGTGTGTTCATAGACTCTTTCACCGATGAAATCAGCGGGATACCATTATGCAGAATATAGGCTGTTTTGTAAAAAAAAAAAAAAAAAAAAAAAAAAAAAAAAAAAAAAAAAAAAAAAAAAAAAATTAATATCTAGCGCCGTTTATATATATATATATATATATATATATATATATATATATATATATATATATATATATATATATATATATAGATAGATAGATAGATAGATAGATAGATAGATAGATAGATAGATAGATAGATAGATAGATAGATAGATAGATAGATAGATAGATAGATAGATAGATAGATAGATGGATAGATAGATAGATAAAACACGTGGTGTACAGTTTTGGGTGCCAGTCTTGCTTGTTTTTTTTTTCCTTGTTGCATCATAATCGTAATATCATTCTCTTTGGAATAAATAGGAAATGCTTCGAGCTCCTGCACTTGCTCAGAGGCCAAGTCATTCTTTGTAATTCTGCTAAAAGAAAAAAAAAAGCGAGAACAAATACTAAACCATTTTACTTGAAGTATTAGGGTTGTATAATCGGCCTGAAAATTTTTTGTCAAATGGCTAACATATGTTCCGGTTTTACGACACGGACTCCCTTTTCAACCAAGGGCTAGGACGGTTGCCTTCTGGCGAAGGACTTGTTTTGGCAGAGGTAATCGTTACCCTGAGTGCATGCCCATGCTAACCTCAGACCGTAACGGGGCGCGAACCCTCGACCTGACGCCTCAGAGTCCCAGACGCTACCGCTTGAACCACGGCGACTACTGTCAAATGGCTAACATATATTCCTTTTATATATGATTTAAACAGCGTACACCTAATAATGCTTTACCATTCACTTTGTAATACCAACTCCCTTCGTATTTTTTTTTTTTTTAGCATTTGACTACAATTAATATTTCATTGCATTATTAAATGTACGGTGATATGTAGCCCAGTACTATAATGCTCTCTCTCTCTCTCTCTCTCTCTCTCTCTCTCTCTCTCTCTCTCTCTCTCTCTCTCTCTCTCTCTCTCTCTCTCTCTCTCTCTCTCTCTCTCTTTTATCCTCATGCTTCATCATTCAATATCAGTCCACGTGACGTAACCCCGTCCAGTTCATGTTCAGTTCCAGTATTGCATAATTTTATCCGAAATCAACTGTGTTCAGTTATCTTAATACTCCTGCTTTTCTTCTCTAACGTGGGGGGGGGGGATTAGCGACGTGTTTCAATCCTGTTCATTTTAATCTATCGAACTTATGACTAAATTGCAAGCCGTTTTAAATCAGTATACTTAAAGATTAATTTAAAAATTAGTTTAATTTTCACCTGAAAAAAATCTCAAGATTAATCTCTACATGATTATTATTATTATTATTATTATTATTATTATTTTTATTATTATTATTATTATTATTATTATTATTATTATTATCATCATTATTATTATTATTATTATTTTTGTTGTTGCAAAATTATTCCTTTCCAAGAATGTGGGGGGACATGGCACACTATCTCCCTGTTTGTGTACGATTACTGCGTTACCTGATTAAACTGAAATTATGCAGTCTCTCTCTCTCTCTCTTTTGTTTGTTTGTTACGGTTTTACGTCACGGACTCCCTTTTCTACCAAGGACTAGGACGGTTGCCTTCTTGCGAAGGACTTGTTTTGGCAGATGTAATCGTTACCCTGAGTGCATGCCCTTGCTAACCTCAGACCGTGACGGACGCGAACCCTCGACCTGACGCCCCAGAGTCGCGGACGCTACCGCATGAGCCACGGCGACTACCCCTCTCTCTCTCTCTCAAACAGACCAATTCACCAGGAAGTAAGGAGTCACAAACTTAGTAACACACGCCGCACAGACAATATAAAAAGAGAGTGATCTTGATTTGGCACTTGTAAATGGAGTTTTTGAGTCATAATGTGATGATGTAAGATTAGTCACACAGCTACATAAAAGCTGTAGATAGAACGGGAGCAGAGCTCGAAAGAGGCAGTTGCATCCGACAGTCATCCCATTTATACTATTTTATTTTATTTATTTATTTTTTTTTATTTTTTTTTTGCATTGGCAGTATATATACCAGTTGTCGATATTAATAGTAAATTAAAATCCATTCATAAGGCCAAATGAGTACAGGGTAGTATGTAGATTTCCTTGCGAACGTTGTTACTATAACCTCAATATATGGATTCGGTTTTACGTCACGAACTCCCTTTTCTGCTAAGGGCTAGGACGGTTGCCTTCTTACGAAGGACTTGTTTTAACAGATGTAATCATTACCCTGAGTGCATGCCCTTACTAACCTCAGTCCGTGAGGGAGCGCGACCCCTCACTACAATATGCCGTAAGAAAATATTTGTCATATCCATAATCTTTACCAATAGCGTCCACGGTGGTCGAGTGGTAACTGCTCGGGATTTTTTTTTTTTTTTTTTTTTTTTTTTTTTTGATAGGATAGGAGAGGAAAATGGGGAGGGAATTTAGGGTATAAGGGAATTGGAGGGAAAAGCACGAAAATTAAATAAAGTAAGAGATAAAAAGAGAGGGGCAGACCTTCATGCTAAGTTTTGATCTGGATATCAGATTCGTATTTTCTCGCGACATTGATTCATCAAGTCGAGGGTTTGCGGCCTGCCACGGTCCGAGGTTAGAAAGGGCATTAACTCAAGATAACGGTCTCATTTGCCAAAACCGAAGACCTTCGGAAAAGACACAATCCTAGCACTTTGTAGCAAAGAAGTCCGTGACATAAACCGATCACAACTCATGATATCTATAATGTTTTCCATTGCAAATGTCTGGCTCTGTGCTTTATTTCTGGCACATATATTGATGACATTAATGTTTAATATCATATTAGTAATTCTCTCTCTCTCTCTCTCTCTCTCTCTCTCTCGATAGGACATTTCCATATCACTCTTGAAAATATTACTCAAGCTCTCTCTCTCTCTCTATTGTAGCTGTTGTATGCCATTCTGGATTTAATTCTGTTTATATTCTGTTAAGCGTAGTTACTCTCCTAACTGGATTATCAGCAATAATTTCTTCCATTTCTGAGTTTCCAAAAGTAAACATTAATGACTTTCCAGGTGAGCGAGTGGTTCGGTAACATGAGGCGTCGTATTCGAGAAGCAACACGTGGTTTAGGCATTTGTTGGGAGGAACGCGTTCGTATCTATAATTCTGTCATCACTGGGAAGTCTGAACCTCTTCCTATTCTTCCTGAAGATGAAATCAACTCCTGGGTCCCTCCTAAGACTCAAGGTGAGTGCAATATACTGCCCGAGTGAACTGTTTCGGTCAGTATTTTAAAAGGAATTTGACAAATAAACGTTATTTTGTAATTAATATTTTCTCCTTGTACCAGTTCATTTGTGCATTAGTTCAGAAATATTTAGAGATGGCTGACTTTATTACTTTTAATATGTATTCATTTTGTATTCATTGATACAACTGATTTTTTTTTTTCAATCAGTAAAAGAGTACAGTTTATCTTTTATAACAAAGCTCCTGAACAGTTACCATATATATACCCGTATGGATATTCAGGGGGACCACAGGAGCCGAGTGGTAATATTATTCGACACGGGAATTGACAGACCCACGATCGAACTCACCAAGGGATGTTAGGAAGGGATTCCAGCTTTAAATCCCCAGTCTGCTCCCATATTGGGGACAAGAGTGACACATATAACAAGAACTTTCATATGAATATCTACTTTATGAAAAGTTTGTTTATTTATAGTCATTTAGGCTTTTGATTGGCAGTGTTAGAAGATGACAGATACCTTTGTCCACTTTGCATAAAAAGAATATATGACATTAACAGTAGCCATTTTTACGTAAATTCAGAAGCAAGGCGCCTGCAGCATAATTTAGACACCATTTAGAACACAAGAATCACATGTTTCTTGAACAAATAAAATTTCGATGATTGAGTATACATGTACTTGTCATATAATATATAATCTGTTTTTTTTAATACTAATATATAGTTTATATTTAATC
>JAXCGZ010015825.1:30000-35000 GCA_037179515.1 Halocaridina rubra | reverse complement strand
TGGACAATCCGTCGGTAACAAGGCTTGAGTTATTGCCACGAAAAATCTTTTAGAGAGAATTGATTCCCTAAAAATGAATAGTAAATATCTGGAACAGGGAGACAAATGAACGCTTTAAATATATTTTAATATGTCTTCGTCTTGAGGTTTACGATGGACAGTGTCTGATCATCCTCGGCTATTCTAAAGGGCGGTTTACACGGTCAAACGGTTCGTCGAGCGTGGTTCGACAGACAAGTGTTTGAAATGATGTTCGAACGTGTGAACGGGGTATTTGGTTGTCGAACACGTTCGACAAGCGTGTTCGACGACCAAATGCCCCGTTCACACGTTCGAACATCACTTCAAACACTTGTCTATCGAACCGCGTTCGACGAACCATTTGACCGTGTAAACCGCCCTTAAGAGAAGCACTGGAAAGAATGAACCTATATCATTTGCTCAGTATTTGTTGAAAAAAGTTCCAAATCAAGTAAAGATAACAACTCCCAAAACATTATATAACCCTCTAAATTGTTCGGTTAGGTTAGTTAAGTAGGGTTAGATTAGGCTGATGTCCAGCGTAAGCTCTACTAAGCTAACCTAATTTAATTTAACCATTTACAGGGTTATTTAATGTACTGGAAGTCGTTATTTTTACTTGATCTGGAATTTCATTGTTTGGAGTATGATATCAGAATTATGATAAAGTTAGAAGTCGAGTCTCTAAGAGAAAGAAAATGTGATGATAAGAAGAAAAAAATTGAGATATGAAAAAGATTCCGGAAACTGAACCTGACAATTTTAACTCTGCAATTTCCGTCAGCTGAGTTGGAACTCTTCCAAAAGCAAAATGGGTTTAAAAACGGTCGAGGAAACCTTTCGAAAAAGCTCTCTCTAAGATAGCTTCACAAAGAAAATCTTCGTAGAACATTACAACGGCATTTTATATAATTGGATTTTTTCTAATCTAAGTCTTTCCATTTTATTTACTTTTTCGTTACTTTGTTGTCATTACCGATAAAACAGACACGTAATAATAAAAAAAAAACGTATAAACGTCATAGCGTAAATTATCGGCGATAGTGCCAGTGCCTACTGCTCATCTTTGTGTTTTTTTACATGCGCATGTGTTCGTATATTTGAGAGTATGTTTAAAAAAAAAAATTGTTGTAGAACGTTGTATGATATACTAAGAAATAAAAGTGTTATGAGATTAAACAAAATATTTGCATATACTTCGTGAAGGGGGAAGCGAAGAGCTGGCTGACATTAAAATCCTAACTCTGCTATACTGTAACGGAAAGACAAGAAAGAATGAGTCACCATTAATTAAGAAGATTAATGAATTAATTTCCTTATTTGTTTTTTTTATTTAATATTTGCTTGCAAATTTATTTCTTAATTCATCTGCATAATTATCCACTTAGATATGAATAGAAGTATCTATTTATTCATATATTTGTTTATTTTAAATTCTATTGACCCATATAAATGTTATTATTTATTCATTGACTATGTATATTTATCTTTTTATCATTGATTCACTTATTTATCTATTTATTTACTTCTGTACTTATTTATTTATTTATTTATTTATTTATCTATTTACTATGAAGGCATCTATATGCTTGTTATTTACTTGTATATTATTATTATTATCAAAATTATTATTATTATAATTATTATTATTATTATATATATATATATATATATATATATATATATATATATATATATATATATATATATATATATATATATATATATATATATATATATATATATATATATATATATATATATATATATATATATATATATATATATAGGTTTGGGTTGATGGATAGAGTAAGGAGAGCCCAGAATGATAGGAGGATGGATGTGAGGGAAGCAAGTGAGCGTCCTAGGAATAGGAATGAGTGGCAAGCGATTGTTACGCAGCTCTGATGGGCATCTGCTATTACCACGGGGTTGCATCTTACAGAAGTAGCCCTGTGGTAGGGGCATTAGGGGAGTTGGCAGTTATGAAGCGACACAGGTTGTGGAAGAGCAGGGAGGATGGGCTGTGGCACTCCAGCAGTACCATCTGAACGGTCGCTAGCTCCCTCGTCATTTCCCATAAAGCAAAGTAATCCCCTTATTTTTTCTTTTTTTTTTATGTCGGCTACCCCACAATTAAAGGGGGAAGCAGTCAAGGTAGATTAATATATATATATATATATATATATATATATATATATATATATATATATATATATATATATATATATATATATATATATATATATATATATATATATATTATATATATATATATATATATATATATATATATATATATATATATATATATATATATATATATATATATATCTGTGTGTGTGTGTGTGTGTGTGTGTGTGTGTATGTGCATAAATTCATTTTCTATTGGTTTAATTAATCATTTATTTATAAATTTATTTATTTATTTATTCATTGAATTTTTTCATTTACCCATTGTTACTTGATGCATAGGGGAGAGTCTGCCTTAGTACAAATGCAGATAAATCTGTTGGATACAGGTACTGTACTAAGGGCTAGGAAGGTGTATTCTGGGATTGGACTTTACTTTTGTAAGAATGTTACTAAGTTAATGTCCTTTCTAACCTCAGACCGTGGTACTCCACGAACCCTCAATCTGACGACTACAATTCGCGAACGTTACCACTTTGCCACGGAGACCACACAGTATATACCCATTATATTCATCATGCACTGACTCCAACTTTAATGAAATTTAGAGGGCTAAAGCTCTTTTTCGAGGCTATGGATAGTGAACGGGATCAGGTAAAGATAACGACTCAAAGTACATTAAGTAACCACTTATATTGCTAGATTAGGCTAAGTTCAGTTAAGTTTGATTGGGTTAATTTAGATTAACTTAAGTTACGCTACGTTAGATCAGTTTAGGTTAGGTTAGGTTACTTTAGATTAGCTTAGGTGGGGTTAGGTTTGGTTAGGTTAGGTTAGGTTAGGTTGAATTAACTTAGCTTAATTTCTTACTTAACCTATGCTAACCTATACAAACCTAAGCTAATTTAAATTCTCAAATTATATACGATGAAATTTCTAAAGTTACCAGGTTAAATAGAGTTTGTATTGTAGGCGATTTTAATTTTAGACTGGGAAACCATAACAGGTGATAGTAGGTCTAAGGAGTTTTTGGAAGTAGTAGAAGACAATTTCCTTTCTCGGCATGTACTTGAAGCAACACGGAGGTGAATATACTGGATTTAGTTCTTAGTAATAAAGACAAAAGGGTTACAAAATTAGAAGTTAGTGAACCACTGGGCAACAATGACCATGATTCCATTAGATTTAACATAATTTTCAAGGAAACTATAAAGGAAAATAAGAATATTGTTCCAAACTTTAGAGCAGGAGATTTTAAGGGCTTAAAAACTAAATTATCTAATGAGGTATGGGAAAGGATTTCTGGGGTACAGATGTGGGTAGTTAATCCAGCAGGTCAGGTCGCAGGTAGCAGATTACCTCGAGAATTGAGTACCACAGGCCAAGGATTATCGCAAGATAAGATCAATAGAGTAAATTCTCTCACAGGAAAGAACAGCGGTCCATTACTTAATATAAATTTGGATGAGGAATATAACAATTTTGTCATGCCTCTTAAGAATAGTCAGAAAGACTATATCCCTATGAAACATTTCTGACCAAGAAAAAATGACCCTTAATGGATGAACAATAGAATAAACAATCTTATAGGTATTAAAAGGGGAATATACAGGAAACTCAAAAGAGGTGAAGAGGAGGTAAGGCAGCAATATATACAGTTAAACAAGGAAGTTAAAAAGATAGTTAGAGAGTCGAAAAGAAAATAAGAAGTTAAAATAACAGGAGAAGCTAAAGAAAATCCTAAAGGGTTTTATCAACACTATCAAACAAAATTTAAGGAAATAGTCGGACTAATTGAAGTAGCCAATGACCATATCACAGATGATGATAAAGTGGTGTGTACATGTTTAAATGATTATTTCTTATCTGTACTTACCAATGAAAATTTGGAATATATTCCAGAGGTAGAATCCATTTACAGAGACAGTCCCGATAATATACTTAGTTTAATAAATATTACGAGAGAGTAGGTAATAAAAGAAATAGATAAATTAAAGGCTCAAAAATCTCCGGGACCTGATGGAATATATACTAGAATATTAAAGGAATGCAAGGAAGAGCTTAATTGTCCACTACATGCATTATTTAATAATTCAATAAAATTACGATCGCTACCATGGAGTGGAAATTGGCAGATGTGGTACTAATATTTAAAAGGGGAGAACGAGTTAAAAAGAATAAGTATAGGCCTGTAAGTTTAACGTAAACAGTGGGTAAGATTCTAGAATCCATCATTGCAAAAAGAAATAAGGACACATCTAGAATTACACAGACTGAGGAAACTTTCACTGCACGGGTTTCTGAAGGGTTTTTCGTGCCTTACAAACTTACTGTCTTTTTATTCAGAATTTTACGAGGCAGTAGATTGTGGCAAAGAATACGATATAATATATCTAGATTTTAGCAAACTTTTGATAGAGTTCCTCACAAAAGATTAGTTAAAAAGCTTGAAGCTCATGGCATAGGGGGAGCTGTTCTCAAATGGATCAAAAATGTCTAATAGAAACCAGAGGGTTTGCATAAATGGAGAGAAATCGGAGTGGGGTTCGGCTACTAGCGGGGAACCACAAGGCTTGGTACTTAGTCCTCTATTATTCATCGTATATCTAAATGATCTGGATTCGGATATCAGTAGTAACCTATGTAAATTCGCAGATGACACTAAAATAGGTAGAATTATAAATGGAAAAGAAGACATTCATGTTTTACAGGAAGATCTAAATAAATTATCTGAATGGTCGGATAAGTGGCAAATGGAATTTAATGTTGAAAAATGTAAAGTAGTTAAAATAGGTACTATACAAGACTATGCGAGTTATAAGCTAAATAATCATGAAATCATGAAT
>JAXCGZ010015825.1:17500-25000 GCA_037179515.1 Halocaridina rubra | reverse complement strand
ATATATATATATATATATATATATATATATATATATATATATATATATATATATATATATATATATATATATATATATATATATATATATATATATATATATATATATATATATATATATATATATATATATATATATATATATATATATATATATATATATATATATATTATATATATATATATATATATATATATATATATATATATATATATATATATATATATATATATATATATATATATATATATATATATATATAAATATATATATATATGTATGAATATATATGTATATATATATAAATATATATATATATATATATATATATATATATATATATATATATATATATATATATATATATATATATATATATATATATATATATATATATATATATATATATATATATATATATATATATATATATATATATATATATATATATATATATATATATATATATATATATGTATATATATATATATATATATATATATATATATATATATATATATATATATATATATATATATATATATATATATATATATATATATATATATATATATATATATATATATATATATATATATATATATATATATATATATATATATATATATATATATATATATATATATATATATATATATATATATATATATATATATATATATATATATATATATATATATACATATATATATATATATATATATATATATATATATATATATATATATATATATATATATATATATATATATATATATATATATATATATATATATATATGAATCATTTTTTTACCCCGACCGGGACTCGAACCTAGGACTTATGAATACTAAGTTAAGGCGCTACCACTACACCACAGAAGGTTAAAAGGAATCCAACCTTATAGCTAATATCTGCTATACTTAGGAATGAACGCATTCTAACTGAATGCCACTATGTTCATATTACAGATTCCCCAACCTCACTCGTGGCTTCATTTTAGCATTTAATTCAATTCCCAATCTCATTCGGGCCATGAAATTATCAATTAAGCACATTACATATGTGAAAACATGAATCATTTTTTACCCCGACCGGGACTCGAACCTAGGACTTATGAATACTAAGTTAAGGCGCTACCACTACACCACAGAAGGTTAAAAGGAATCCAACCTTATAGCTAATATCTGCTATACTTAGGAATGAACGCATTCTAACTGAATGCCACTATGTTCATATTACAGATTCCCCAACCTCACTCGTGGCTTCATTTTAGCATTTAATTCAATTCCCAATCTCATTCGGGCCATGAAATTATCAATTAAGCACATTACATATGTGAAAACATGAATCATTTTTTACCCCGACCGGGACTCGAACCTAGGACTTATGAATACTAAGTTAAGGCGCTACCACTACACCACAGAAGGTTAAAAGGAATCCAACCTTATAGCTAATATCTGCTATACTTAGGAATGAACGCATTCTAACTGAATGCCACTATGTTCATATTACAGATTCCCCAACCTCACTCGTGGCTTCATTTTAGCATTTAATTCAATTCCCAATCTCATTCGGGCCATGAAATTATCAATTAAGCACATTACATATGTGAAAACATGAATCATTTTTTACCCCGACCGGGACTCGAACCTAGGACTTATGAATACTAAGTTAAGGCGCTACCACTACACCACAGAAGGTTAAAAGGAATCCAACCTTATAGCTAATATCTGCTATACTTAGGAATGAACGCATTCTAACTGAATGCCACTATGTTCATATTACAGATTCCCCAACCTCACTCGTGGCTTCATTTTAGCATTTAATTCAATTCCCAATCTCATTCGGGCCATGAAATTATCAATTAAGCACATTACATATGTGAAAACATGAATCATTTTTTACCCCGACCGGGACTCGAACCTAGGACTTATGAATACTAAGTTAAGGCGCTACCACTACACCACAGAAGGTTAAAAGGAATCCAACCTTATAGCTAATATCTGCTATACTTAGGAATGAACGCATTCTAACTGAATGCCACTATGTTCATATTACAGATTCCCCAACCTCACTCGTGGCTTCATTTTAGCATTTAATTCAATTCCCAATCTCATTCGGGCCATGAAATTATCAATTAAGCACATTACATATGTGAAAACATGAATCATTTTTTACCCCGACCGGGACTCGAACCTAGGACTTATGAATACTAAGTTAAGGCGCTACCACTACACCACAGAAGGTTAAAAGGAATCCAACCTTATAGCTAATATCTGCTATACTTAGGAATGAACGCATTCTAACTGAATGCCACTATGTTCATATTACAGATTCCCCAACCTCACTCGTGGCTTCATTTTAGCATTTAATTCAATTCCCAATCTCATTCGGGCCATGAAATTATCAATTAAGCACATTACATATGTGAAAACATGAATCATTTTTTTACCCCGACCGGGACTCGAACCTAGGACTTATGAATACTAAGTTAAGGCGCTACCACTACACCACAGAAGGTTAAAAGGAATCCAACCTTATAGCTAATATCTGCTATACTTAGGAATGAACGCATTCTAACTGAATGCCACTATGTTCATATTACAGATTCCCCAACCTCACTCGTGGCTTCATTTTAGCATTTAATTCAATTCCCAATCTCATTCGGGCCATGAAATTATCAATTAAGCACATTACATATGTGAAAACATGAATCATTTTTTACCCCGACCGGGACTCGAACCTAGGACTTATGAATACTAAGTTAAGGCGCTACCACTACACCACAGAAGGTTAAAAGGAATCCAACCTTATAGCTAATATCTGCTATACTTAGGAATGAACGCATTCTAACTGAATGCCACTATGTTCATATTACAGATTCCCCAACCTCACTCGTGGCTTCATTTTAGCATTTAATTCAATTCCCAATCTCATTCGGGCCATGAAATTATCAATTAAGCACATTACATATGTGAAAACATGAATCATTTTTTACCCCGACCGGGACTCGAACCTAGGACTTATGAATACTAAGTTAAGGCGCTACCACTACACCACAGAAGGTTAAAAGGAATCCAACCTTATAGCTAATATCTGCTATACTTAGGAATGAACGCATTCTAACTGAATGCCACTATGTTCATATTACAGATTCCCCAACCTCACTCGTGGCTTCATTTTAGCATTTAATTCAATTCCCAATCTCATTCGGGCCATGAAATTATCAATTAAGCACATTACATATGTGAAAACATGAATCATTTTTTTTTTACCCCGACCGGGACTCGAACCTAGGACTTATGAATACTAAGTTAAGGCGCTACCACTACACCACAGAAGGTTAAAAGGAATCCAACCTTATAGCTAATATCTGCTATACTTAGGAATGAACGCATTCTAACTGAATGCCCCGGTCGGGGTAAAAAAATGATTCATGTTTTCACATATGTAATGTGCTTAATTGATAATTTCATGGCCCGAATGAGATTGGGAATTGAATTAAATGCTAAAATGAAGCCACGAGTGAGGTTGGGGAATCTGTAATATGAACATAGTGGCATTCAGTTAGAATGCGTTCATTCCTAAGTATAGCAGATATTAGCTATAAGGTTGGATTCCTTTTAACCTTCTGTGGTGTAGTGGTAGCGCCTTAACTTAGTATTCATAAGTCCTAGGTTCGAGTCCCGGTCGGGGTAAAAAATGATTCATGTTTTCACATATGTAATGTGCTTAATTGATAATTTCATGGCCCGAATGAGATTGGGAATTGAATTAAATGCTAAAATGAAGCCACGAGTGAGGTTGGGGAATCTGTAATATGAACATAGTGGCATTCAGTTAGAATGCGTTCATTCCTAAGTATAGCAGATATTAGCTATAAGGTTGGATTCCTTTTAACCTTCTGTGGTGTAGTGGTAGCGCCTTAACTTAGTATTCATAAGTCCTAGGTTCGAGTCCCGGTCGGGGTAAAAAAAATGATTCATGTTTTCACATATGTAATGTGCTTAATTGATAATTTCATGGCCCGAATGAGATTGGGAATTGAATTAAATGCTAAAATGAAGCCACGAGTGAGGTTGGGGAATCTGTAATATGAACATAGTGGCATTCAGTTAGAATGCGTTCATTCCTAAGTATAGCAGATATTAGCTATAAGGTTGGATTCCTTTTAACCTTCTGTGGTGTAGTGGTAGCGCCTTAACTTAGTATTCATAAGTCCTAGGTTCGAGTCCCGGTCGGGGTAAAAAATGATTCATGTTTTCACATATGTAATGTGCTTAATTGATAATTTCATGGCCCGAATGAGATTGGGAATTGAATTAAATGCTAAAATGAAGCCTCGAGTGAGGTTGGGGAATCTGTAATATGAACATAGTGGCATTCAGTTAGAATGCGTTCATTCCTAAGTATAGCAGATATTAGCTATAAGGTTGGATTCCTTTTAACCTTCTGTGGTGTAGTGGTAGCGCCTTAACTTAGTATTCATAAGTCCTAGGTTCGAGTCCCGGTCGGGGTAAAAAATGATTCATGTTTTCACATATGTAATGTGCTTAATTGATAATTTCATGGCCCGAATGAGATTGGGAATTGAATTAAATGCTAAAATGAAGCCACGAGTGAGGTTGGGGAATCTGTAATATGAACATAGTGGCATTCAGTTAGAATGCGTTCATTCCTAAGTATAGCAGATATTAGCTATAAGGTTGGATTCCTTTTAACCTTCTGTGGTGTAGTGGTAGCGCCTTAACTTAGTATTCATAAGTCCTAGGTTCGAGTCCCGGTCGGGGTAAAAAATGATTCATGTTTTCACATATGTAATGTGCTTAATTGATAATTTCATGGCCCGAATGAGATTGGGAATTGAATTAAATGCTAAAATGAAGCCACGAGTGAGGTTGGGGAATCTGTAATATGAACATAGTGGCATTCAGTTAGAATGCGTTCATTCCTAAGTATAGCAGATATTAGCTATAAGGTTGGATTCCTTTTAACCTTCTGTGGTGTAGTGGTAGCGCCTTAACTTAGTATTCATAAGTCCTAGGTTCGAGTCCCGGTCGGGGTAAAAAATGATTCATGTTTTCACATATGTAATGTGCTTAATTGATAATTTCATGGCCCGAATGAGATTGGGAATTGAATTAAATGCTAAAATGAAGCCACGAGTGAGGTTGGGGAATCTGTAATATGAACATAGTGGCATTCAGTTAGAATGCGTCCATTCCTAAGTATAGCAGATATTAGCTATAAGGTTGGATTCCTTTTAACCTTCTGTGGTGTAGTGGTAGCGCCTTAACTTAGTATTCATAAGTCCTAGGTTCGAGTCCCGGTCGGGGTAAAAAATGATTCATGTTTTCACATATGTAATGTGCTTAATTGATAATTTCATGGCCCGAATGAGATTGGGAATTGAATTAAATGATAAAATGAAGCCACGAGTGAGGTTGGGGAATCTGTAATATGAACATAGTGGCATTCAGTTAGAATGCGTTCATTCCTAAGTATAGCAGATATTAGCTATAAGGTTGGATTCCTTTTAACCTTCTGTGGTGTAGTGGTAGCGCCTTAACTTTGTATTCATAAGTCCTAGGTTCGAGTCCCGGTCGGGGTAAAAAATGATTCATGTTTTCACATATGTAATGTGCTTAATTGATAATTTCATGGCCCGAATGAGATTGGGAATTGAATTAAATGCTAAAATGAAGCCACGAGTGAGGTTGGGGAATCTGTAATATGAACATAGTGGCATTCAGTTAGAATGCGTTCATTCCTAAGTATAGCAGATATTAGCTATAAGGTTGGATTCCTTTTAACCTTCTGTGGTGTAGTGGTAGCGCCTTAACTTAGTATTCATAAGTCCTAGGTTCGAGTCCCGGTCGGGGTAAAAAAATGATTCATGTTTTCACATATGTAATGTGCTTAATTGATAATTTCATGGCCCGAATGAGATTGGGAATTGAATTAAATGCTAAAATGAAGCCACGAGTGAGGTTGGGGAATCTGTAATATGAACATAGTGGCATTCAGTTAGAATGCGTTCATTCCTAAGTATAGCAGATATTAGCTATAAGGTTGGATTCCTTTTAACCTTCTGTGGTGTAGTGGTAGCGCCTTAACTTAGTATTCATAAGTCCTAGGTTCGAGTCCCGGTCGGGGTAAAAAATGATTCATGTTTTCACATATGTAATGTGCTTAATTGATAATATATATATATATATATATATATATATATATATATATATATATATATATATATATATATATATATAATATATATATATATATATATATATATATATATATATATATATATATATATATATATATATATATATATATATATATATATATATATATATATATATATATATATATATATATATATATATATATATATATATATATATATATATATATATATATATATATATATATATATTTATATATATATATATATATATATATATATATATATATATATATATATATATATATATATATATATATATATATATATATATATATATATATATATATATATATATATATATATATATATATATATATATATATATATATATTTATTTATATATATATTATATAAATATATATATATATTTTTTTTTTGTAAGAGTGTGACACCGGGACAGGCAGAAACTGCCCTCATCAATAAAGGCCCGGGCACGAGAAAATACCAAGACGAAGGAAAAGAAAAAGGTTAAGGGCAAGGCAGAGAGGAGGTAATGACACACAAAGGAAAACGACAGACAGAAAAAAATCAGAGATATGGAGGACCCAGAGATATGGAGGACTGGGCTCTAAGATGACGATAGATCTGCTTTTTGAAGTATGAAAGTTCATAAGAATTAGGAAAGACAGAAGGAGGAAGAGAGTTCCAAAGTCT
The DNA here is from genome assembly GCA_037179515.1 of Halocaridina rubra. Lineage (NCBI taxonomy): Eukaryota > Metazoa > Arthropoda > Malacostraca > Decapoda > Atyidae > Halocaridina > Halocaridina rubra. The sequence goes on along the minus strand of JAXCGZ010015825.1, from coordinate 18,093 downwards.
GAGGTAGATGGGAAGAAGCAGTCGCTGCACCGACCAATCCGCGAGCTACAAATCTCCACACAGTACCTGTGAAATGAGGCTGCTTGGCGAGTGTTACTCGGCCTCGGCGGTGGAGGAGGGATGCAACTCGCCAACTCATCAGAGCAGCGATGGAAGTAGTAGCGATAGAAAAGCTAAAGAGAAGATACCCTATGGCGAAGAGAGAGAGAATCCAAATTAGAAGTAAGAGAAGGATCATTAATGAGTCTGACTGCTTTAGATTCAACCCTATCAAGAAGATAAGTAAAGGAAGAAGCACCCCAGACGTGTGAGCACTATTCTAAGCAGGGGCGGATAAGACCTTTGTAAATTTTAAGTGACTGCAATGAGGAAAAGTAATGACGAAAACGAAACAAAACGCCCAATATATTGGATGAAGATTTAGAAATTTGGATTATGTGATTCCTCCAAGACAAGTTAGAGGCGATATGGATTCCTAATATATTGATAGAAATAAGAGGGTAAATTTCATTAGTTTCGAAGACAATAGGGTTATCAGGAGGAGAAGAAGATAAAGAGATAGCCAGAAACTGTGTCTTGGAGGCATTGAATTT
>JAXCGZ010015825.1:7500-12500 GCA_037179515.1 Halocaridina rubra | reverse complement strand
TTGTTTTGCCTAGAGAAAGAAAGTTAAAACAAGAGTAAAAAATATAACCACAGGTAGTGAAAATCACACACACGCACACAATAATGTACAAAGTGTGCAGCATCTTAGAGATCAATGGAAGAGATGGCAGAGGAAATGTGAGAGATAAAGAGTTACAGAATTGGTTCTTGAGAATCCACTCGAGCCTAATGGCAGTTCAACTTTAAAGAAACTCGAGTTTGCAGCATCGAGTGCCTATGCGGTCACACCAGAAGGTCAGAGGTTACAATGGCTTCCAAACGTTTAAAACCATGTTCACAGCTTTAGAAGTGCGAATGTTCCTGTTCATTGAATAATTCGAGAATAGATAACCCAAAGCTTTCAAACGCCCAGAAAATATACCAGTGATAGTAGTTACTGAGCATTGTACGCAGAGACTCTGCTCTTGCTCTCAGTGATTTTATGTATAAAAAAAAGCTCAATGCGCCTTTGATTATCCCCCTTTCAATTTCATAGTCAAGTCAAACACACAAATCGAATCACATTATTAGGCTTTTGTAATAGAGGTAGAACGCATTCAAACACACTCGAAAGGACTGAGGCTCCTCGATAGTTTCAATGGCAACAAACAGAATATCGGTAAAAAGAAAAAGAAAAAAATCATACCGATTTAGAGGAATCGCACAATGCTATAGAAATATACATAAATAAACGGTCCTCAGTGACTCTGAAATTATTACAGCGACATAAGTTAAATCGTTATTCTCCAAATATATACTCAAGCACTTGATATATCAAGAAGTGTTTTATTTATTGTGAAATACTTCCAGCACTGCTCAAACTGTTATAGCGTCAGGGGACACAAAATAAGTGTTAGGTGCGATAACGGTATTAAAATAAAATTAATTGCAGATGTCAATTTAAAAAATGCGCATATATATATATATATATATATATATATATATATATATATATATATATATATATATATATATATATATATATATATATATATATATATATATATATATATATATATATATATATATATATATATATATATATATATATATATATATATATATATATATATATATATATATATATAGTTTACGTGGCAGAATTGTGGCGTCTGCGATTCTGAGGCGGCAGGTCGAGGGTTTGCGCCCCGTCACGGACTGAGGTTAGTAAGGGCATACACTCAGGGTAACGATTACATCTTCCAAAACAAGTCCTTCGTGAGAAGGCAACCGTACTAGCCCTTGGTAGAAAAGGGAGTTCGTGACGTACAACCGAATCCATCCATCCATATATAATATATATATATATATATATATATATATATATATATATATATATATATATATATATATATATATATATATATATATATATATATATATATATGAGCATTAAAATTAAATGTCGTAGTTTGATCATGTATAATGGTACTTTCTTTCCCTTGTGATATTTCAGTAATAATTATCAGGGTATTGGAAACAGATGGGCTGATTGTCAGCTTGCTTTACAGATTAACCTTTCAAGATGAGCAAACACATAACATATTATAACTTTTATAGGTCAGCAATTATATATATATATATATATATATATATATATATATATATATATATATATATATATATATATATATATATATATATATATATATATATATATATATATATATATATATATATATATATATATATATATATATATATATATATAAGAAATTATTATCATTAATATTATTATTATCATTATTATTATTATTATTATTATTATTATTATTATTATTATTATTATTATTATTATTATTATTATTATTATTATTATTATTATTATTATTATCATCATCATCATCATTATTATTATTATTATTATTATTATTATTATTATTATTATTATTATTATTATTATTATTATTATTATTATTATTATTATTATTATTATTATTATTGTTATTATTATTATTATTATTATTATTATTATTATTATTATTATTATTATTATTATTATTATTATTATTATTATTATTATTATTATTATTATTATTATTATTATTATTATTATTATTATTATTTGTAGTAGTAGTAGTAGTACTAATAGTAGAAGTTGTAGTAGTAGAAGTATATCTGCTGCTGTGATCTACATTTATTTAGGCAATTTACCGGAACAACACGAAAAGCCACGTATTTACTCTAAATCAAGCTGGTATTACCACAACTACTTCTCGCAGCACTAGTGTTATTGCATATTTATAAAATTCAGGTATTGTAACGCAGTGAACTTTGTACCAAAATGTGATTGAGAAGGAAAATGAATACAAATTAAGGCACGCATAAATCTCAACAACTTCATATTTTTTGAATTATGATAATATGAGATCTGACTTGTCTTTTCAATAGTGCTCCATCTCTACCCAGGAAGCGCACCTTTATGAGCAGATATAATAGAAAACTATTGATAACAATATTCGTAAAGCATAACACTCGCTTTGATGTAACGTTATTTTATGTATCTCATAATTGTAAGATACTGATATGGATTACTCCATTTTGGAAATTGCCTCAAGAAACGCCCGGATTAAATTAGTTAACATTTATAAGAGTGTTTTCCTTACATATCTATATGTCATTTCAAACTTATGCTTACTTCTCAAATAACAAATACACAATCAAGAACACACAGTCATCGGTTTTTCCAATTGGTGGCTTATACTCAATTTTGTCAATATCCAAACATTATCAGTGAGTACTAGATCAAGCAGTGATGGCTTATCTCCACCACTGGCCCAATTTTATTCTAGTACATGTTGGTGCAGGATATTCCCTTGTACACAATATAAGAATCATGCACCAGGAGAGTTCTCTTTACTGAGTGGGTCAAGACTATTCCAGTCCAATTCTTAATTATCAAAACCCCCTATAATCAATATCCTACACTTTCTCTCTCAGGCAATGTTTACAACTGAGTTTTAAGCTTCAAGTGTACCCTATTGCTTTCCCCATAAACTTCTAGTCTTTGTTAATATCTTAGTGTAATATACAGAACAACTGTTATAATGCTCTCTGATCTCATATCTACGCTAAAGACAAGAAACTCCTTGACCTTAATTCCTAGAGCAAATTTCAATTTTCAACCAGACACCCTTCTCTTATGGGCAATGCTTTACCTCTATGAGTCTAAGTTCTTTCAACCCTCATTATTCTAAAACTCTTAGAAAAAACTGTAACACTGTTTATTACTTCACTGTATTTAGTATCTGCATGTGCTATTATATCTGACTTACTATCCTCCTTTGATGCTACTGCCTTACCAACTATCCCATCAGCATTAGTGGACAGTAACCTGAATGAGGTTATATCATCTTGTTTCCAAACATTTTTTCTTATCACCTTTTAAGCTGGATAAACCCTGAAACTAAAACGTTTCTTCTCTTCTTCATTTCCCCAGTAAAAGGTATTCCATTTTTTCCATCTCTTCTTCTATTCTATATGTTCGAATGAACATAGCTCTGTATGATTAGCAGTCTTTTATATATCTTTTTTTTTTTTTTTGCCTTCAACAGTATATCTGTACATGGCTTTTTCATCTCAAAGGCTATATTCATTATAACTGGCTACCCCCCCCCCCAGCATATTAAAGAGTAGGTGAATGATCTTAGTATTCTTTGGACCATATAATACTCTAAGATCCCCTTTGCGGTAACGCGCTGACTTTGCATTCACGAGGTCGAGAGATCTGTTCCCGTCCAAGACCGAGAGATTAAGCTGTTTACTGGCAGGTTACTGCTGTGGCTAGGCACCACAGTGGGGGGTTGGGGCTTGCCCCGGCTGACGTTCTGAGGATGGATATCGGAACTGAAACGCTGCAACCATCACCTTGATCTTTACATATAAGTGTACTCCTATATTAGTAACAGAATACCCATTGCATAGTGGAAATAAAGGTTTATTATTATTATTTTTTTTGTATTATTATTATTATTATCATTATTATTTTGGTTTCTAAACCGTATTGCTTATCGTCTTCGTGTCTCGCCTGCTTGCTCTCTCAATCACAACTTCCCTCACTTATTTTCTCTATTATAATTTCCCTGTAACCATCTGTATCCGGATTTGCCAGCATCACCTTTTTCACTGCCTCCTTGACTGCCCACATTTTTTTTAACTTCATCTGCAGATGATCCTTTAATGTTCTCATGGTCTGTTTCCATCTCTTGAGAGTCTCTTCTAAACTGTTTGATAGTTTCCTTTATTTGGACATCTCAAGCTGTTATATCATCTCTCTCAGATGGTAGCAATGTCCTGTCCTTCACTTCATTTAGGCTATCGCCAAACTTTTCGTTTTTGCTCGTCTGGAAATTCTAATTTCCAACCCTTTCCTTCCATCTCCAAATTATCTTATTATTTTATCTGGCTCATTTCCTTCCTAATCTTTTATGTTATTCTTCACTCCAAGTTTTCTGTACTTTCTCTGAGCATATTATTTCCTCTGTCTTTGTTGTCTAAGTTTTCTTGTGATTCTCTTTTCATATTTTGTAATTAATCCAAATGTCTAACCATGGCTTGTAAGCTCTTTGAAAGTGTACTTCAGCAGTTTTATAAGAATACTCTCTCATGGTGTCTCTCCTTTGTCACTCATGGGGGGAGTAGGATGCAAATGGCCGTTTTGGGAGGTTATCCGGTGCTGAATGAAAATACTAATATTAAACGGATTTAATTTTGCCTCGCAAGAGTATAAGTAAAAAAAAAATCTCTCAATATTCCGTTTACCTAACAATACAGGTAACAATTTCATATTAGTCATTAGTAAGGATAAATACCTGTCGTGCTAAAGAAAAAAAAAAGCATGCGCCTGAAACAACTGCTGTATGGCGTCACTCTCTATCATATAGGATAGATACCAGATCTTCGTTTTTATAGTTATACATTTCTAAGACAGCAAATTATTATATAAAAAATATCTTTTAAACCAATTTAAAAAAAACAATGAAACTCTATCAAATGTATAAT
>JAXCGZ010015825.1:0-2500 GCA_037179515.1 Halocaridina rubra | reverse complement strand
AAGGCGCTACCACTACACCACAGAAGGTTAAAAGGAACCCAACCTTATAGCTTATATCTGCTATACTTAGGAATGAACGCATTCTTACTGAATGCCACTATGTTCATATTACAGATTCCCCAACCTCACTCGTGGCTTCATTTTAGCATTTAATTCAATTCCCAATGCATTCATTCCTAAGTATAGCAGATATAAGCTATAAGGTTGGGTTCCTTTTAACCTTCTGTGGTGTAGTGGTAGCGCCTTGACATAGTAATCATAAGTCCTAGGTTCGAGTCCCGGTCGGGGTAAAAAATGATTCATGTTTTCACATATGTAATGTGCTTATTTGTATTTCATGGCCCGAATGAGATTGGGAATTGAATTAAATGCTAAAATGAAGCCACGAGTGAGGTTGGGGAATCTGTAATATGAACATAGTGGCATTCAGTAAGAATGCGTTCATTCCTAAGTATAGCAGATATAAGCTATAAGGTTGGGTTCCTTTTAACCTTCTGTGGTGTAGTGGTAGCGCCTTGACATAGTAATCATAAGTCCTAGGTTCGAGTCCCGGTCGGGGTAAAAAATGATTCATGTTTTCACATATGTAATGTGCTTATTTGTATTTCATGGCCCGAATGAGATTGGGAATTGAATTAAATGCTAAAATGAAGCCACGAGTGAGGTTGGGGAATCTGTAATATGAACATAGTGGCATTCAGTAAGAATGCGTTCATTCCTAAGTATAGCAGATATAAGCTATAAGGTTGGGTTCCTTTTAACCTTCTGTGGTGTAGTGGTAGCGCCTTGACATAGTAATCATAAGTCCTAGGTTCGAGTCCCGGTCGGGGTAAAAAATGATTCATGTTTTCACATATGTAATGTGCTTATTTGTATTTCATGGCCCGAATGAGATTGGGAATTGAATTAAATGCTAAAATGAAGCCACGAGTGAGGTTGGGGAATCTGTAATATGAACATAGTGGCATTCAGTAAGAATGCGTTCATTCCTAAGTATAGCAGATATAAGCTATAAGGTTGGGTTCCTTTTAACCTTCTGTGGTGTAGTGGTAGCGCCTTGACATAGTAATCATAAGTCCTAGGTTCGAGTCCCGGTCGGGGTAAAAAATGATTCATGTTTTCACATATGTAATGTGCTTATTTGTATTTCATGGCCCGAATGAGATTGGGAATTGAATTAAATGCTAAAATGAAGCCACGAGTGAGGTTGGGGAATCTGTAATATGAACATAGTGGCATTCAGTAAGAATGCGTTCATTCCTAAGTATAGCAGATATAAGCTATAAGGTTGGGTTCCTTTTAACCTTCTGTGGTGTAGTGGTAGCGCCTTGACATAGTAATCATAAGTCCTAGGTTCGAGTCCCGGTCGGGGTAAAAAATGATTCATGTTTTCACATATGTAATGTGCTTATTTGTATTTCATGGCCCGAATGAGATTGGGAATTGAATTAAATGCTAAAATGAAGCCACGAGTGAGGTTGGGGAATCTGTAATATGAACATAGTGGCATTCAGTAAGAATGCGTTCATTCCTAAGTATAGCAGATATAAGCTATAAGGTTGGGTTCCTTTTAACCTTCTGTGGTGTAGTGGTAGCGCCTTGACATAGTAATCATAAGTCCTAGGTTCGAGTCCCGGTCGGGGTAAAAAATGATTCATGTTTTCACATATGTAATGTGCTTATTTGTATTTCATGGCCCGAATGAGATTGGGAATTGAATTAAATGCTAAAATGAAGCCACGAGTGAGGTTGGGGAATCTGTAATATGAACATAGTGGCATTCAGTAAGAATGCGTTCATTCCTAAGTATAGCAGATATAAGCTATAAGGTTGGATTCCTTTTAACCTTCTGTGGTGTAGTGGTAGCGCCTTGACATAGTAATCATAAGTCCTAGGTTCGAGTCCCGGTCGGGGTAAAAAATGATTCATGTTTTCACATATGTAATGTGCTTATTTGTATTTCATGGCCCGAATGAGATTGGGAATTGAATTAAATGCTAAAATGAAGCCACGAGTGAGGTTGGGGAATCTGTAATATGAACATAGTGGCATTCAGTAAGAATGCGTTCATTCCTAAGTATAGCAGATATAAGCTATAAGGTTGGATTCCTTTTAACCTTCTGTGGTGTAGTGGTAGCGCCTTGACATAGTAATCATAAGTCCTAGGTTCGAGTCCCGGTCGGGGTAAAAAATGATTCATGTTTTCACATATGTAATGTGCTTATTTGTATTTCATGGCCCGAATGAGATTGGGAATTGAATTAAATGCTAAAATGAAGCCACGAGTGAGGTTGGGGAATCTGTAATATGAACATAGTGGCATTCAGTAAGAATGCGTTCATTCCTAAGTATAGCAGATATAAGCTATAAGGTTGGATTCCTTTTAACCTTCTGTGGTGTAGTGGTAGCGCCTTGACATAGTAATCATAAGTCCTAGGTTCGAGTCCCGGTCGGGGTAAAAAAATGATTCATGTTTTCACATATGTAATGTGCTTATTTG